>CATOHL010000183.1:0-23041 GCA_951800025.1 Oligia strigilis | reverse complement strand
GTCACTCTTTTAAAAGTGTGCGTGCAGCGTCGCGTCGCGTCGCGTCTCGGTGTGAACTGACCCTTAAAGATCAAACTCAACTCAAAACAAAACACACACTGACACTACCTCATACACACACTGTCATTTTTGACAGCGCTCACGGTGATATTATTCTAGGGCATGGTCGGCATTATCGCAAGATGGCGAATGTCATGACGTCATCTATGACGATTCACGGGACATCGTTATCGTTATCGCGCTCACGCTAATTCGGTTATTTCCGAATTCGGAACACATCGATTATTTCTCAATTCGGAACGCAGGGTTTGATGAGATTAAAAAAGCGCGCATCTCCGACTAGTAAATAGTTATCTGTGGTATTACAGCACATGTGGATTAAAGTAAAGAAAAAGCACACGTTCGTAATACACTCTATTATGGACCTAAAAGCGGTTCAATAAGAGCCACTTTACGAGCAAGCGTGTTGAAAAATAACATATTGCTTCGTCACCTAATTAAGTAGATAACACAATAACTAGGTTTAGGCGCATTAGGGCTAATTCTCATTTTGGCAACCGACTCGCTAATGGACTACTTCTCATTATGGCCACTTCTCATTTTGGCTACTTCTGATTAGGGCTACTTCTCACTTGGGCTACTTCTTACTTGGGCTACTTCTCACTTGGGCTACTTCTCACTTGGGCTACTTCTCATTAGGGCTATTACTCATTAGGGCTACTTCTCAAAATTTGGGAATGTTTATTGAAATAAGTACTGTCTTTATGTATATAAACATGTTTATTCATTCTTAAGAGATCAATTAATTGAACCAATGTAATAGGTAAGTATACAATATTATAAGTATTACTTCTTGTAATTACTTTAGGTCTGGTTTGAAATTAACATTTATTTATTTACTAGCTGACCCGGCAAACGTTGTTTTGCCATATAAATTATTTCTACCTGCCCGGCGCTACTTCGTTCGCGTGGTGTCCTACCCCTTACCCTACCCTACCCCTACCCTACTCCTACTCTACTCCTACACTACTCCTACCCTACTCCTACACGACCCCTACCCTGCTCCTATCCTACTCCTACCCTACTTCTACCCTACTCCTAACCTACTCCTACCCTACTCCTACGCTACTCCTACCCAACTCCTACCCTACTCCTAATCTACTCCCACACTACTCCTACCCTACTCCTAACCTACTCCCACACTACTCCTACCCTACTCCCATAAGTAAATAATAAAAATATTAAATACTATGTCCGTCTAAAACCGAATAAAAAGTATCCTATGTCCGTCTACTGGTTCTAAGCTACCTCCCCACCAATTTTCAACCAAATCGGTTTAGCCGTTCTTGAGTTCTTTCTTTTATATTTATAGATTATATATCATTACTTTTTAAATAACACAGACTTAAGTATCAGAGTTTTTGAGTTTTTAATAATACACTTATTAATATTTAAAAAATCACAATATGTTTTTGTTAGTACTATATCGCGCCAATAGATGTCGTTACGTGTTTCCACTTATTGCAATAAAAAGTTGTTATAGAATTATTTAAATTGGTTATATCTTTGATAGACTGAAGCGATTGCGATGAAACAAAGACTAATCACTACTCCGAGTTCTACACTATATTTGAGTATAAAAATGAACCATATTGGTTTGGTACTTTTTACGTTGAACGTGTTCAAATAAATCTCTCACATCCAAACAGACAAACCGAAAAACAGACAAAAATTCAAAAAACCTATTTTTTTTTCAATGTACAGAAACGCCTCGTCTACAGATTTATTATATATAGATAACATACACAAATCAATAGTTAAAGGATAGGTAAACATTACCTACTAGGTGTCACTTCTTTTAATTACTTTAATTTCAATAAAATCAACATAAATCCACACAATAATCAACAAACAATATTAATTGGTCAGCTAGTAAATAAATGAATAAACCTAAAGTAATTACAAGAAGTAATACTTATAATATTGTATACTTATCTATTACATTGGTTCAATTAATGTTGTTTTATTCTTAAAATAATGTAATTGATCTCTTATGAATGAATAGACATGTTTATATACATAAAGACAGTACTTATTTCAATAAACATTAACAAATTTTGAGAAGTAGCCCTAATGAGTAATAGCCCTAATGAGAAGTAGCCCAAGTGAGAAGTAGCCCAAGTGAGAAGTAGCCCAAGTAAGAAGTAGCCCAAGTGAGAAGTAGCCCTAATCAGAAGTAGCCAAAATGAGAAGTGGCTATAATGAGAAGTAGTCCATTAGCGAGTCGGTTGCCAAAATGAGAATTAGCCCTAATGCGCCTGAACCAATAACTACCTATCAAAGTAGTGGTAGAAATACCTACGATGTGAATAAAAGTAAAACTAAGCTTTGTTTACTAACACTTAGTTCTAAGGGCCTGTGCACACCACGTTTTTTAAACGCGCCGTTGACGCGCGTTTGTAGCGATACAGACGCCATACGCACGCGAGTTAGACGCAGCCCGTAAACCTTCTGTAGGATAAAAGCGTGCCGTCGACGTGCGTTTCTAAAACACGCGTCAACGGCGCGTTTAAAAAACGTGGTGTGCACAGGCCCTAAGGACAATGTTACTAACCCTATAATAATATTATTTAGCTCATTTTAGCCCAAATGCATTAGCATTTTCTCATTTCCAGTGACGATATTATGAGTCTTTGCCTGAATTTAAGATTTTGAACTTGAATTAAGGGTTATTATAAAATTATATTGGTTGTTAATTCGGTTGGCAATGTTTATAGAGAATTTTAATGTGAAGCCTGACTAGTGACTACCCGAAAATATGGTTTAACCATAAAATATGGTTTGTGGTTTATGGTTTTGGTTTATGGTTTAAATACAACCATATCAGTCAAATAAAGGCGTGTTAACAAAGCATGAATTTTTTTTTTATGAGAGTCAAAATGGCGGGTGTATCGTAAAGAATGTACCTTTCATGTATTTGGTACCTACATTTAAAAAATCTGTACCTCGTCGAAATCGAAATTATAACAAAATTTATGTACACCCGCCACTTCAATGTCAAACTAAAAAAAAGTTACTATAATACGTAAAAGATAATAGCCTCCCCGACCGTTTTCGGTCACGGTGGCCAATCTCAATGGAGATTAGCCAGGTACGCAAGAGATATTATAGTGCACAAGTGTGTGCGCAAACACAGGTGCACTCTCTGTTCCTTTACTCTCATAGTCCGATGGGACGGCAATCCGACACGACACAGAAAGCACAGGCTGTTTGCTGTGTCTCTTGGACTCTAATCCAACAAACGATCTGTTTGCGGACGATTGGACGAAGATTTTGTCGGCATGTCAGGAGTACTGTGAGAGGGATGTATGAAAGTGTTGTTAACTTTTTACTTGTATGTGTAAATTGTCTTTAATTCTTGTAATTGGTTGTAAACCGTTTTAATTAAAGAATAAATAAATAAATAAAATTAATAAACGACCGGGGAGAGTTCAGGCGCAGGACCAACGGCTTTACGTGCTTTCCGAGACACGGGGAGTATTATACCGCCAACTTCCAAACTTCGGACTGTTACTAAGAAATTCCTATTGGAAAACCCAATAGGTAACACTTTGTCCGACCCGGGAATCGAACCCAGGACCCCACGCTCAGCAGTCGCGCTTGCAACCACGAGACCAACGGGGCAGTCACGTAAAACGTAAACGTAAAAGATACAACCTTAATAAATTGAGAAAAAAGGCAATTTCATTCTTAGACACCTATTTAAAATATTTTCAATATTCTGAGTACTATTACAAGGATTTAGAGGTGAATTTTCTTCATAAAATATTTCTGTAGGTGAAACTGCTTGTGAGCTATCGCTGGGCACCGCGCACCGCCGCGGTAGGCGGTGAAGATCTGTGATTTTTTGTGATGCGAATTTACTAATTATATGTGAAACTTAGATGAAAAACTGATATGCGATTTAAATAATAATTACTACACAACGTGCAAATAATTTCTAATATTTATAGGTACAGATGTTCTATTCTATGTCACGAAGTCCGTTTGGCTATGAATGTTGTCAAGCGTGCACATGCACATTGTTTTTGTGTGCGTAACCTCGAGAGCTAGGGGGGTTTCACTTAGAACATTAATATTTGCAAAGAATGTAGAGCCATCTATATTACTGAACAGGGAAACTTTGTTCAGAAGTATCAAAAAGTGCCAATAGATGACGCTACTATCATAATGAAACAAAAATGACATGTTACAAAAAACAAACAAATTTAAATAAATACTCATAAACTATGTAATAATTATATTACATAAAAATAATTGTACCATATTATTATATTCCTGACGAGTCTGTGAATATTTCTATATAGTCTCTGGTTGAATTTGAAACATACAATTTTACACCAAAGAGTATAATGTTTTACACACAATCAGTGTTGCCAAATCGTTCCTTTTGGAACATTTTGCGTTCTATTTTACGTTCATGCGTTCTCTTTGCGTTCCCATTTTTTGTGCGTTCTCTTCGTTCCTTTTGGTCTAAGTACTACTTCACCTCTAGCGATGACGCCGCGCCGCCGCGCGCCGGTGCCGTCACCATGGTATAGAAAAGTTTTAAGTCTGTGTACTGAAGACTAGGCTGTAAGTACTTAGAATCCTTTGCCTAACCAGAAAGGGTGGATCAAACAAAACTTAAAACGCAAACATTGGCGCCGATTCCCAGTGTGACGCAACTCTCTAATAAAAAAAGGAACTATCGCAACTGTCTAATAAAAAAATAAACTATGAAACGTGCGCTAATCACAGATAAAATATGACAAATTTAGCGCACGTTTCATACAAGCGACGTGTTTCAACTTTTTCTATGGGAGTTCCGTCTCTTATATATGTTTATACATGTTTACTTACTCTATGCCGATTCCCTTGTTGACAAACTAAACTAAATTTAAGTTCAGGCATCTTTTTCTTTCTATTTCAATAAGACAAAGACAGAAGATAAATATTAGTTTAGTCCTGTCAAATTAAGATACTCCATAGCAAGTTTAGACGTGATTAAAAACATGGCTACTAAAAATACGTCAATTTACGTTAGGCGCTGTCTAATTTGACAGGACTAAACTAATATTTATCTTCTGTCCTTTTCATAATGAAATAGAAAGAAAAAGATGTACTGAACTTAAAATTAGTTTAGTTTGTGAACAAGGGAATCGGCGCCATTGATTACCAAAGAGTAAAGTAACTATAGAGGAAATTGATTACTCTTTTCGTAGGAAATAAATTTAATTATCAGACACTTTAACAGCCCTTATCACGCACGCCCGTGACGGCATAAATCTTCAAGGAGGTATAAGAAAATATGAGCCTACACAAAATTTTGTATACAAAAGAAAATTTCTTATAAAAGTAAGCAGTAAGCTGTAGCACCATTATTTTGTGGCTGTAGTATATTATTATAATATTATGTATCTCTAAGTAGTCTGTGATATTATGGCTCTAGGAATGGTGTTTTTTTTTTTAAATAATTAATTTGATTGAGGCTGCCATCAACCTTTTTTTTTTTTGACGTGACAACGTCTTAAATTAGGTTGCGACTGGGAGTCACTTATGAAAAAGTGTAACGCTCGGTAACGTTACGATGAGTCACCGAACGAGAGAGAGGCCCGCCGAATGCCTTGCGTCTCTCTCCCACTCAACTATGATCGGATGATCGGTCGTTGTCACGTAAAATCTTCGCCCGTAAAACCGACTTTACAGGCAACCATTTTTTTTTTTTTTTACATATTTTTCATTTGCGTTCCCTCACCGCTAATTTCGTTCCTTTTTGGACATCCCAGCGTTCTAAATCTTCAATCACTACTGGCAACACTGCACACAATATGGCTGCCGGAACGTGCGCTCGCGCTTGTTTTTGCTTCTTCATATTTTGTGTGTAATTTGCAAAGAGTATAATAATATAGAGGGAAGTAATTTGTGATTTTCCGAGTGTTTTCTCCATACCAGACGTTGAGTCAGGGTACTCAATCTTAGTACAAAAAACTGGGGACAGCAGTGGGTACAATGATACAAAATCAGGAAGTATTAAGTTGTATCTGTACAACATAAGTTTGAATGTGTTTTTTAATTTTGTCGGATTATAATTGCTCGGATACAACAAATATGATCACAACATGGCAGTTCTGAAGCAAGTTCACTATTAATTCGAATAGATGGCTCTAAAAATAATTGCAACCAATCGCAACTTTGATACATCTGTAGCTCATTACTACTAAAATAGTATATTTTTATTTGACTTCGGTTTTGTGTATCCAAAAAATATTTTAAAATAAGTCAACGGTTTTATTTACATTTATCGCAAAGTATGACATTTCATTATTTTTCGATCAATAATTTATTACATATTGCAATAATTTTCACCAATATTTTGCAAACATTCATTGATGGTGGTAGAATTTCTTTGGTGGTTTTACTATCAATAAATTGGTATCCCCAATACAAATGTCTGATAACTACGTTGGTTTTTTAGCGATATTTTTGTGATCTTTCTGTGTAACGTTGTGCGTTTGTCATTAAATTGAGCAAAAGTTCCTCCGACTAATCCATATTTGTGACCAGAAAGTAATTTTATGAGTGGTTGTGTATTGTCTTTCGTGTATTGTATTGTGATTTATTTTAATGTGTTTGTCCTTGTCAAACTTGTAGCCTCTGTTGGCGATCAAATAAATAATAAATAAAAACATGATTAGCTAAATAACACTGTATTTCATTTATCAATCCCTGAAATGATAAACTAAAAAAATGGTTGCCTGTAAAGTCGGTTTTACGGGCGAAGATTTTACGTGACAACGTCTTTTTCTCGGTAGAATATTTATTGATATGAATATAATTAAATTGCACAATAGGAACAAGGAATTAAATGAAAATAAGAACGTAACGTTACCGAGCGTTACACTTTTTCATAAGTGACTCCCAGCCGCAACCTAATTTAAAATAAGAACGTAACGTTACCGAGCGTTACACTTTTTCATAAGTGACTCCTAGCCGCAACCTAATTTAAGACGTTGTCACGTCAAAATACCTAGCTATAAGCATACCGGTATAAGAAAAAGGTACCTAGGTGTAGTTCTAACTATGAATATCAGGTGGCGCTAGTTTCGACCTGTTCCACGGAACAAGATTGGTCTCTATTACTTATACATAATATTTTGCCAGCGTTGCCAGACCGTACCAAAAAGTACGGTTTTCCGTACTATTCATCACACAACCGTACCTCAGTGTAGACCGTACCTTTTTCGTACCTTTTCTATACTAGTGATTTATTTAAAACAATACTTTTTGTTCCTTTAAATATAGAGAATAATATCGCTTCATATCTGAACTTCCTCATCACATTATTCCTATGATAAATTATTATCAAAAAAAAATTTTATTCATTGCATCATTAACGAATTTAATGACTTTACTTCATTCTATAATTGATTTACAAATGAATTTGTTCGTTAATGGCAATCGGTAATAAACTACTTTACCATATCCCTTTGATTATTCGATTCCCTATCACTTTTTTTCCAACCTATGGTCGCAGACAGCCAACTCGAAGAAGAAAAAACTTATCTAGTTCTTACAGAAGTATCCCGACCCAACCGTACCTTTAAGTTAAAAACCGTACCTTTTCAGAAAGCCAAACGTCCATTTTTGGGAAATCATACTGGCAACACTGATTTTGACATTAAATGTATTTTTGTAGTTTTTGCTAGGGACTTTGTTCTGTATCAGTTTGTAAAGTTAGTATTTTTGAATTTGGATAGACGTTCTAACTTCGATGATGGGTGAGGAACGTGGTTACTTATTGTTTTATTTTGCTTATTTTTGTGTACCTACTGTGCAAATATTTCGACACAAATGTATTTTTGTTATGAAATAAATAACTTGAACTTGAACTAGTCTTATCAAAGTACTCTGTGCGTTGAGTTGAGATTCCTCCTCCGTCCTGATATTAAGATTACTACCTGAAAGTCAGTACTTCATTTTTTGCTGCCGTGTGAACAAATTGTGTGCTGGTAGCTAATTCGCGAGAAAAGACGCTATTTTGTTTGTTTTGTGTTTGTTCCCATTACCATCAAATTCAACACGATGCCACACCGCTGCGCATTTGGGTGTAAAAACACCGATACTGGTAAGTTACAAGTATTGCGGTTTATGTACTATCACTATGTACCTACTTCAATGACCCATATTAATTTCACTATTGGACCCTATACAATTATTACGGTTACAACTTGACGGAATATCCACACATTACATTAAACCACTAAATGCAATTTATTAAACCACCAAGTGTTTTACCAAAATACAGTGGCCCATACATATAAATGTGTAGTATATACTTTCATACATAATATTATTATCATATACTAGCTGTGCCTCGCGGTTTCACCCGCGTCAAATTTGACTACTCAAATATATCATCACCATCACCAAGGGAGCGGAGCAGCCCGATTGCCCCAGAGCCCTGACATTTGACAAATTCTTTTTGTTTAAAACAAGTATAAGTTTAAAACTTGTGCCTGACTGACTGAAACTGAAGTCCGCCCCTAAGACGACCCACTGACCAAAAATTAAAGTAAATATTTATAACAGTACTAATGTTAGTATAATTTGTCCTACTTGTTTCCAGGTGTTGTGTTGCATGTAATGCCAAATCCTGCCAAATTCCCTGAGCGTTTTCAAGCTTGGGTTAGTCTACTTGGAGGGAAGTTGGAAACTACATCAGATTATGAACTCTACAAGAAAAAGAGAGTTTGTGACATTCATTTTTCTGATGAACACAAGAATCGTAACAAGCGTCTCAATGCATTGGCGGTACCAACTTTAAATCTGCCTGGTAAGTTAAAAATAACTCCTGTATTCATATTATAGAACACAAGTACTGCAACCTATTGTTTGAAATGAAAAAGAAATCGTCCCCCCATTTTGGATAACTAATCTAAAGTTATAACAACATTGCCCTGTGTTCCTAAAAAAATATTTGCTGTGTGTCAGCATTATGCATTGTTAATGTTTGCACATGATGTCATTACCATATTCTTATTACAAAATGTATTTAAAAAAAATAGTGATGTTCGAGTCCATTTGGTTTTAAAACCCAGCTTTTTTTTTTTTTTTTACTAAATGGGCCCGCTCTCGACCCCGGTCACTTGCTTTATTGCAAACTAGCGACCCAGGCTGGCTTTGCATGAGTGCACTTATGATGTACTATTTGTTATACACACATCAACACGGTCTAGGGATATTTTTAAAAAAGCGAATTACTATCAATGTGTTAATTATTTATATGACATGTATATATTTAAAAGATACGTTATTTAATATTCTACCATTTTTTAATAATGGTTAAGGTACTTAGATTAAAATTTCAGGATTTTATGGAAAAAAAATGAAGCATAGACGGAAATCGTATATGAATGCAACTTTTAATTTGTGAGTAAAAACTGAAAAAAATAGAAAAATCATTTAATTTGTGTTTATAAACTTGAAGTTAGTAGTCTGAGAAAGCGCCCATGATGTTCATAACACATCGGCAACGATTCGGCATGCTCAGAACAAGGTTGTCAATGTCTTGCTGCGGAATATTGTCCCATGTCCTTCTGAGGTGCGCAAAAAGTTGATCTTCTGTAGCCAGATTTTCAGGAACTTCCTTCAGAGCTCTTCTTTGCAGCATATCCCATGCATGCTCAATGGGATTTAGATCTGGCGATTGAGCAGGCCAGTGTAAGGCCCTAACATTATGTGTATGTAACCAAGCTGCTACCGTTCTCGCCGTGTGTGCCCGGGCATTGTCGTGCATGAGCAGGAAATCTTGCCCCATTTGTGTTCTGTGGGGCAAGATTACGGGCCCCAGCACCTGTTGGACGTATCGTTCTGCCGTCATATTGCCCCGCACCCAAACGAGATCCGTCCGTCCTCCAAGACGAATTCCTGCCCAAACCATAATTGTTCCTCCTTGGTATGGGTGAACTTCCTGAGGGTTCTGGAGACGGCTCCATCGTCCAGGAACTCGCCAAACACGCGTCCTTCGTGAATCTGGATGGAAGCCGAACCTGGATTCATCCGTGAACAGCACATTGGACCATTGCTCACGGCCCCAGTCCACGTGGTTCCGAACCCATTCTAATCGTCGTCCACGATTGCCTCTCCGTAAAGGTGGGACCCGGAGTGGTCTACGAGAGCGTAGATTGCTTTCATGCAGTCGCCTTCTTACAGTTTGGTCACTCACAAGCACTTGGTGTTCCACTCGCAGCCTTTGGACCAATTGAGTCGCCGTTGCATTTGGTTGTGCTCGCGCAGTAATTTGCAAAAATCGGTCTTGTCTGGGGGTAGTGATGCGACTTGGCCCCCGGTGCCTCTCCGCTACTTCACCTGTGGCACGATAGCGTGTCCACAATCTTGAAATTACATTTTGATGGGTCCCTATGGCCTCAGCAACATTACGCTGAACAGATCCAGCTTCCAGCATTCCCACAGCTCGTAACATCTCCGCCCTCGTCAAATGTCGGCGTTGCATGGCTACAATACCTCAATTTTAACTTTATCTTTCGTTTAAAAATGAAAAAAGCTGTAAGTAAACGTAATTCGTATTGTTTTCTAAATTTCGCACAAATGAAAATTCCCTCTCCTATACATCAAGACATTTTTTGCCACCGAAACAAAAGAATTTTCAAAAATTTAAATTTGGAATTAGTCTGAGATAAATTACAAACAAATCGGTGTATAAAAGATTCCAATGCGGCCAGTACTTTTCGAGTTATTTAATTGAGTATGAAATATCCCTAGACCGTGTTGATGTGTGTACATATGACCATCATATGACCCTTCAATGATATCTACATGATGGGGAAATCATATGAAAATCCTCTGTAGAGTTTAAAAGATCTAAGTGTACAGAAGGTGGGAATCGACTTTGATTTTAGACTATGTAGATATGAGAATTTTTATTTTTGTTTTTAGGTTGCAGTGTTAATTTCCCTGCTGCAGTTCAAGTCAGGACACATGAACCTACGATTCCTGCTGCTACTCCTCAAGTATCTACCGCTTCTACTTCAGGTAACATTTGATACTTCCTACAAGCTTTCAACTGTTATTAAAAAGGGAATGTTTGTGAGTTTTATAATACTGCAAGAAACTAAATTGGATCAATTTTGTACACATATTATCCTTTTATAGGTTGTACAATATATGTTGCATACATGTAGTTGATATCCTGCAAACTTTCGGTGTGTAAGTGTGATGTATGACCTAAATGATGCATTTTCTTTGTTCAAGATTGCAATTTTTAATTTTCACTATTGTCTCTTGCCCCCTTAATACATAAAAAACCAGCTGTATTGCAAATTAGTCAGAATTTTTATTTGTGTGTTTTAGGTTGCAGTGTTAATTTCCCTGCTGCAGTTCAAGCTACCAGGGCACATGAACCTACGATTCCTGCTGCTACTCCTCAAGTATCTACCGCTTCTACTTCAGGTAACATTTGATACTTCCTACAAGCTTTCAACTGTTATTAAAAAGGGAATGTTTGTGAGTTTTATAATACTGCAAGAAACTAAATTGGATCAATTTTGTACACATATTATCCTTTTATAGGTTGTACAATATATGTTGCATACATGTAGTTGATATCCTGCAAACTTTCGGTGTGTAAGTGTGATGTATGACCTAAATGATGCATTTTCTTTGTTCAAGATTGCAATTTTTAATTTTCACTATTGTCTCTTGCCCCCTTAATACATAAAAAACCAGCTGTATTGCAAATTAATCAGAATTTTTATTTGTGTGTTTTAGGTTGCAGTGTTAATTTCCCTGCTGCAGTTCAAGCTACCAGGGCACATGAACCTACGATTCCTGCTGCTACTCCTCAAGTATCTACCGCTTCTACTTCAGGTAACATTTGATACTTCCTACAAGCTTTCAACTGTTATTAAAAAGGGAATGTTTGTGAGTTTTATAATACTGCAAGAAACTAAATTGGATCAATTTTGTACACATATTATCCTTTTAAAGGTTGTACAATATATGTTGCATACATGTAGTTGATATCCTGCAAACTTTCGGTGTGTAAGTGTGATGTATGACCTAAATGATGCATTTTCTTTGTTCAAGATTGCAATTTTTAATTTTCACTATTGTCTCTTGCCCCCTTAATACATAAAAAACCAGCTGTATTGCAAATTAATCAGAATTTTTATTTGTGTGTTTTAGGTTGCAGTGTTAATTTCCCTGCTGCAGTTCAAGCTACCAGGGCACATGAACCTACGATTCCTGCTGCTACTCCTCAAGTATCTACCGCTTCTACTTCAGGTAACATTTGATACTTCCTACAAGCTTTCAACTGTTATTAAAAAGGGAATGTTTGTGAGTTTTATAATACTGCAAGAAACTAAATTGGATCAATTTTGTACACATATTATCCTTTTATAGGTTGTACAATATATGTTGCATACATGTAGTTGATATCCCGCAAACTTTCAGTGTGTAAATGTGGTGTATGACCCAAATGACGCATTTTATTTGTTCAAGATTGCAATTTTTAATTTTCATTATTGTCTCTTGCCCCAGTAATACATTAAAAACTAGCTGTATTGCAAATTAATCAGAATTTTTATTTGTATGTTTTAGGTTGCAGTGTTAATTTCCCTGCTCCAGTTCAGGCTACCAGGGTACATGAACCTACCATTCCTGCTGCTACTCCTGAAGTATCTACTGTGTCTGTTTTAGGTAACATTTTATACTTTGATACTACTAATACTAAAAAAAGTATTTAATTTCAGAAGTTGGTGGCAAAAACTAAAACTAAAATATAGACCCCAAGACACCGACTTCCGAAATTAAAGTTATTTCATAATTTTCAGTTAATTTCTTTTTTTGAAGTCAGTTTAATTTATTTTAATTACTTTTTTATTTCGTAATTTTTAGTTTTAAGTAAAAACTGGAATATTTGTTTGTAATAAGTAGGTAATAGTTTTGTTGTAAATATTGCACTAGAATTTGACCAAGGTTTTGAGATGTTTCCCTTTGACCTACACCCGTAGCTCGTATCAATAAGCCGGCCTGGCTTATTGATACGAGCTACGGGTGTCACACTTACACGTATTAGTCTATATCTTGAAAATGACTGAATCGATTTTGATGAAACTCCCACTGTTCCCTAAGTAGAATTTAATGTAAGCCAATAAAAAAAATGGTCACGATCCGATTAATAGTTGCGGAGAAATGCGTGGACAAACATACATAAGTATGTCTATAAAATTTTGTATATTTTTTGGTAGCCCTAATAGATTGTCATGTGAATATAATGCAATTCCAATAATATTACATACATACGTGTCGAATTGATAACCTCCTTTTTTTAGAAGTTGGTAAAAAAGAAAAAAATTGAGTTTATGAAACTACTAAATTAATATTTCCTACATGTTGCATTGTTATTGCATACAACATAATACATTGGTACAAAAGGAAATAAAACTAATTGTTTTACTGATAGTAATAAGAGTTCTAAAATTTTATAAATTACATAATTTGATTTTTGACTATACAATTAGGTGTGTGCTTCCGCTGGTAATATGTGATACTGATACTAAAGTTATTATATTGCATATTGCACAATGTAATTCATTTTGATTCTTGATAATTATATTATATTACATTTTATTTTTTTATTTTTACAGATGCAGGATTGAAAAGGATGAAACCCATGGAAAGAAAAATAAAATACCTGCGTAATGAAATATGTTGTTTGCGTAAAAGAGGGCAATCATTTAAAACAAGGTTGGCTAATGCTAGAAAATTGTCGAATGACATTGCCTTTCAACGTGTCATAGAAAATATGACAAAGCCAGCACAACTTTTTGTCCACATGCAGCTGCAATTCACCAAAAAAGCTAAAGGGCGGCGGTTCACCTTACAGGAGAATATTTTGGCTTCCTCCCTTTTTAAAAAAAGCCCAAAATGCTATCGGCTTTTATGTAAATATTTTACGCTCCCGTCGCCCAATACGATGAGACGACTTTTGAGCCGAATAAAACTGAGCCCAGGTATAAATACTATAATTTTTGAAAAAATTAAAAATACTGTACAAAGTAAAGATTCTTGTGATAGACTGTGCAGCCTCATCTTCGATGAAATGTCGATAACTCCCCAAGTTATGTACAATGCGCACAAAGACGCATTTGAAGGTTTTGCATGCAATGCAGAAAATGCGTTTGCTGACCATGTCCTGGTATTTATGGTGAAAGGAGTAAAATGTAATTTTAAGCAACCTGTTGCTTATTATTTCACCAATAGTCTCAATAAAATTGATTTAAAAAATATAATTAAAAGTGTTGTCCAACATACTATCGAGTCAGGTTTGATTGTCGTCAGTACTGTGTGTGACCAAAGTCCAATAAATGTAGGAGCAATAACTGAATTAATTAGTGACACCAAAGCCTTATATTTACGATTAAATAAACAATGGCGTCATGATATGTTTCGTCTAAATAAACATAATATAATCCCTTTGTATGACACTCCACATTTAATTAAAGGACTGCGTAATAATTTAATAACGAAAGATTTAAGTTACTCTATTAATAAAGAGACAAAAATTGTAAAATGGGATTATTACGAAATGTTATAAGCCGCTGATAAATCATACGGGGAGTTGCGACTTTTAGACAAGTTGACAGAGGCACATGTCAATCCAGAAAAAATTCAGAAAATGCGGGTAAAGACAGCTACCCAACTGTTCAGTCACAGTGTTGCTGTTGCAACTGAACACCTTACAGCAAGAGGAGACTTGCCCAACGATTGCAGACATCTAATTGCTTTTACATTAATTATGGATAATTTGTTTGATAGTTTGAATGTGAATTGTTTCTCTGTACCAAATGGTAAAATTTATAAAGGGCCTGTCAAGCGTAACTCGTGTCACCATCAGTTATGGCACAAAGCCAAGGAACTTTTGAAAAGTATGAAATATATAAAGAAAGTAAAAGTTGGGGATAGAATCCGATTGACTGAAACAATTGTACCATCTATAACAAATTTTATTAAAACTATAGAAGGCATGGAATCTCTGTGGAAAATATTGTCTTCTAAGTATGGCTTAGATGCTATGTTGACAAGAAACCTAAACCAAGACCCAGTTGAAAACTTTTTTGGGAGTTATGGCGCACGAAATATTGCTCCAAACACAGTGGCGTTTGAAGGGGCGTTCAAAGCTCTAATGCTGAATAATTTTAGTTCGCCACACTCAATTAGAGCAAACTGTGAGGAAGACCAAAATGAATGCCTTCAGAGTTTTGAATTTTTCCTCACAGAAACTACTCCTGATGTTCCTGAAGAAAATGATACTATTCATTTTAATAATGACATTTTCTCTGAACAGCCCAACGAAAATGATGCTGGTCAGGGAAACTATGTTTGCGGTTGGGTCATAAAAAAATGTCTGAAATACATAGCAAAAAGTTGTCAACATTGCAGGCTAAATTGATTGGACAATAAAGATAAAAAAAATACAAATCTATTTATTAAAGCCAAAGAATACCAAAATAAAAAGTGGTTGTGTTACCCTTGTGAGGAAGTAGCAACATATTTCAAGGAAATACAAAATGTAGTTACATCATTTTTGAAGAGAAACGTGCCAAAAAATAAAGTTAAAAGAAATATTTTAATCTTTTTGGATATTTTAGCAGCTGATCCATTTACATGTCCAATACACAAAAATGTTTTAAAACAATATTTTACTGATGTATCATTAAATGTTTTAATTTATAGTTGGTGCAGATCAGTCAACCGCATTTTAACCGGAAAATTAAAATATGATGGAGAGGACGAAGTGAAAAATGTTGCCCAAAATTATTATAATAAGAACAAGAATTATAAAAACAGAAAATAAAATTTATGTACTTCAAGACTGGCTTTTTTATTCTAATTTCAAACACATTTTACCTTACAATACACACCTACATCAGTGGTAAGCTATTTTCTTCATTCTACTTAGCTTAAGTCTGAAATGTAAATAGATGCCAGCAATGAACAACAACCTGCGAAAACTTATTCTACGTCTATAGATCGATCGATCGATAATTGCAATGAAAGCTTGTGCCAATTTGGAAAAGAAATTGGCACAAGTGTTCATTGCAGTTATCGAAAAATGTACCTCTGAAAGTTAACCTAGTACCTATCTATATATCGTAGACAGAGTAAACTATAGACTGCTGCATATCTTCTTTTTCATTCGCACAAGAAAAAGAGAAATATACTATCATCACTAGCAAAGAAAAGAGACAGAGTAAGAATATTTCTGTCCCTTACTGCGTGTCGGCTAAGCACATCAATGTGCACAACAAGTTTGACGTTTATGAATGAAATAATAAAAATTATGAATGAACTAATAAAAACTACACCGCGATTAAACGGAAAAATAAGATCTTTTTCGTGCATAATTCAATAATAGTACATTTGCGCAACTGAGGTGTAGTGTAATAAGCTGTAAAAATGATAGTATGATGAAGATTGCCGGAATTTGTTGTCCCTTTCGGTGACACGGATACCATGAGTCTATAGATTACTCTGTCTACGCTATATATGTAACTATCTATCTAGCTATAGATTGAAAATTAGTTCCTGTTCAGAAATACAGATGGCGCTTAAAACTGTCATGCATAAAAATTTCGTTAGAGGGCTCTCTTCCGTATTATTATATTACTTCCGCTCAGTGTCGATCGGGACACGGTCCTAGTGTTTTAAGTTCGCGCCAAATTGTTTCACGGAGTAAGGTATGGCAACAAAACAAAGAAGAGTTGTCCATAGTGAGGTAATATTTATTTATACGTTTTCAATTAAAATTTTATACAAAGATACTTAATATTAAATATTGTCACGAAGAAAAAAAAATTTTTTTTATTGTAACTAATATTTATTACTTTTACAGTGTGTTAGTTTAATACATAAATATAAAACAATTTAAAATATAAAAAGCTTATTCGAAGTGGTCTCCATTGGCTGCAATACAGTCCTTTAAACGTTGAGGCCAGTTATCAATAGAAGCACGCACTCTTTCCATGGGAAAATTCTTCACTGCCAATCGTATGGATTGTTTTAGGGACTCCAAATTATCATGGCGTTTAGAGCAAGCCGTACTCTCTAAAACTGACCATAAATCATAATCCATCGGATTAAGATCGGGACTAGACGACGGCCAGTCTTCAGCTCTGATGAAGTCCGAAATGTTCACTTCCAACGAAGACTGCGTGGACCGAGCTTTATGACCCGGCGCCGAGTCTTGTTAGAAGGACCATACTTGGTTATTGAACATGGTGTTGTTAAGGGGCTTAACTACCTTCTCAAGAATGGTATCTTGATACACTTGTGCCGATGTTTTGATACCTTTTTCACAAAAAAGTAATTTAAAAAAATTAAACCGACTTCAAAAAGAAATAACTCAAAATTATGAAATAACTTTAATTTCGGAAGTCGGTGTCTTGGGATCTGTATTCTAGTTTAAGTTTTATGCCACCGACTTCCGAAATTAAAGTTATTTCATAATTTTGAGTTATTTCTTTTTGAAGTCGGTGAAATGTAAGCCAATAAAAAAAGAATGGTCACGATCCGATTAATAGTTACGGAGATATGCGTGGACAAACATACATACATACATACGTCTATAAAATTTTGTATATTTGTTTGGAAGCCCTAATAGATTGTCATATGTGAATATAATGCAATTCCAATAATATTACATACATACGTATCGAATTGATAACCTCCTTTTTTTTGAAGTCGGTAAAAATATGGCTCAGTCACTCCTTCATAGCTAACACCTAGGGCTTGTAAATATTCGAAGTTTTTAGATATTCGAATATTCGATGTTTTTACAGGCAGTATTCGAATTATTCGAATATTTATTCGAATATTAGCTTTTTCCTTTGAAACCAAGTTGAAACCTTGAAGGGACAACTTGCTTATACAATTAATACACAAGTTTGAGTTGAGTATTTTTATTATATAAAATTGAATCACCTTTAGGCAACATAGTTTGACATTATAATGAAAAAAAAAACAAATCAAAAATATTAAGGGGGAAGCGCTAAGGTAGCCTGCGAAATTCAAATTTTCTTACGTTTTTTGCAATATGCTGGTCAGTATTAAGTTGTACATTGATTAAAATATGATTCGCGGTCGTAACAAATATGTATTTACAGAATTACAATAATTACAATCAATTTGTTCGACGACACTACTTTTCACCTCGCTGCTTCCCTACGTCTAGGCACTCCTTGCTGTTCTCCCCATCGCTGTCACTGTGGCGAAGATGTCAACAGCCTCGGACACCACGGCCTGTCTTGCAGCCGAAGTGCGGGTCGCTTAGCGCGGCACGCTTAGCGCGAACATTAATGACATCATCCGAAGAGCTCTTGTCACCGTCGGCGTTCCAGCTGTATTAGAACCCAATGGCTTGGCACGCGACGATGGCAAGAGACCGGAAGGTATGTCTTTATTTCCATGGAAGGTGGGTAGGCCTTTAGTGTGGGACGCTACGTGTGTTGATACTCTTGCGCCATCCCATCTTCCTGGCTCGGCATGCTGTGCTGGCGCTGCTGCTGTGGCTGCGGAAAACCTCAAGCGGCGAAAATATAATAACCTCATCGGAAACTATATTTTCGAGCTGTTTGGGGTTGAAACTCTCGGGCCGTGGGGTCCGAGTGCTCATGGTCTTTTTAAAGAAATTTCGAAACGGCTGGTTGACAATTCCCGTGACCCAAAGGGCTGGCTTTTATCTTGGCCAGAGGTTAAGCATCGCCATACAACGTGGTAATGCCGCCAGTCTCTTGGGTACATTACCAGTCGACAGCGATGCGGATGAATTTTTCGACGCTATTTTTTAGTTTCTGTATAGTTTTAGTTAAGTTAGGATTTAATTTTGTTATTTTTAGTTTGTATAGCCAAATAAATATTCTTAAAGAAAAAAAAAATCAGTAATACAACTTGTTAAGTTAGTATAATCCCTAAATGTCAAGATTTCATGAAATAGTCATTCTTGGGGATTACATGGTCTTAGAGAGTTGTGTTGATGACTTTATTGATAATAATTCTGTAAATACATATTTGTTACGGCTGCGAAACCTCGGAGTGGCGGCGCCGGCACTGTGTGTGTACGTGTAAAGCGCGGTCTGTAGGTAACAACTTGGAAGACAGGCGTAGTTCGTATTTTCAAACTGAACTAAAAATTATTCGAATTTAACATCAGTCAATATTCGAATAGCAAAAATGATCGAATATTCGCATTATTCGAATATTCGAATTACAAGCCCTACTAACACCCCACCAAACCATCACTGAAGTCGGATAATGCCCACGTTGCACTCTGTCGACTAATTGGGAAGCTTCCTTAGAGCTTTGAGCATAAATACGGTCATTTTGTTTTTTAAAAAATTTACTCTGTTTTACTATTTTACTCCTATACTGCAAAAACAAACACAACGCCTGCTAAATAATCAATATGTCGAATATATTAATTGATCGCTCACATCCAATAGAAATTCACCTCTTGAGTTTAGATTGAGGAGCCATATTAAAAGTATTATATTTTCTTTTATTTTAGCGCTACAGATCCTAAATTTTTTGACGGTAATATGCAAAATTGCTGCTAAATGATGCAAAATTTTCATAAATATTCATCTATTACTTAACGAGTTCCAGGTGGCTCCTCAATTCAAACATTTAGATTGAGGAGCCACTTTTGCATTAAAATAACTAGTGATATATTTTGCTGCTAAATCTAGAATTCGTGCTGCAAAATAAGCTAAATTGCTGCTAAATAATGGTGAGATCAGATTTTAAAAATCTGATGTGGCTCCTCAATCCTTATCTTCTGCCACTGGTTTGCAACGCAGGCCTTTATACCAAGGACGATTAAAGGTCATACGAATTTGGTTTCAACCCACTGTCTACACTGTTTTAAACCGTGTATTTCGTGCTTTAAAGGCGTTCTACACGATCCAGACCAACCGCTGACAGAGGTTGCGTCAGCCAACTTTTGTATTCGTTCTACATGGTCGGTGGTTGACACAACTTGTCAATTCCGTCCGGTGTTCACAGCGTAAAGACTAAAGACGTATCAATTTGGCTCCTTGCCTTTCAAAGCAACAGATAGTCGGTTTGTTAATATCTTTTTTATGCTTGAGTGAAGAAGAAAAACAAAGAATTTTTTTTTAATTCTTATCTTTAAATAAATCAGATCCAATGTCCCAAAGACATGATACTTAAATCAGTGTATAAAGATATAAATTCGGTCAGAACCTCTCGTTCGCGGGGTTCGTTTTGTGAATCCATCGCTGCTGTGACACGCGATGACGTGCGCCCACATTGACTGAAAAACGCACACTGAAGCTCTCCCGTCGGCCGACAGCGTTCCAGACGGTTGGAGCCGACCACGGACGCAGCCTGTCGCGATGGATGCGCTCTGGACCAAGGTCGTCCAAAGGTCGTTTGACCCCGCCCATATCTGGTCGGCCGACCAACGTCTACACGGTAGATTTTCACACCAACTGGACCAAGGTCACCTCTGTCGGCGGTCGGTCTGGATCGTGTAGAACGCCTTTTACGTATGTACAAACCGTGATCGGTGCGTATGTTTGAAAATATCCTACTCATTTGTATTTTCTCTGCCGGCAGCACTGACCTGTATTATAAAAGGTGTATGCATACTTTACTCTATGGGTGTATGATAGAGGTCAGTGACTGGCAGCATAGACAGAGAATATTATAGCATCGTAGACAGAGTAATCTATAGACTCATGGTATCCGTATCCGTGTCACCGAAAGGGACAACAAATTCCGGCAATCTTCATCATACTATCATTTTTACAGCTTTATTACACTACACTTTACCATTTTCACAGTTGCGCAAATGTTCTATTATTGAATTATGCACGAAAAAGATCTTATTTTCCGTTTAATCGCGGTGTAGTTTTTATTAGTTCATTCATAATTTTTGTTATTTCATTCATAAACGTCAAACTTGTTGTGCACATTGATGTGCTTAGCCGACACGCAGTAAGGGACAGAAATATTCTTACTCTGTCTCTTTTCTTTGCTAGTGACGTTTATATATTTCTCCTTTTCTTGTGCGAATGAAAAAGAAGATATGCAGCAGTCTATAGTTTACTCTGTCTACGTATAGCATTCTCTGTCTACGTCTGTCTACGACCGGCAGGCACACACCATAGAGTACAGCAGAATGTTAAAGTGTTACCAGCATATCTATTTAATTTCTACAGTCTAGTAATGCGTAGGAAAATTGTTAAATATTTTTGTTGATTAAAGAAATGTGATTTAATTCGTTGTTTATTTTTTTTCTGTTTCCATGAAGGCATATTTTTGGCACCAAGTGTGGCAGATTTTCGCAGATTTTTTGTCCAGTTTGTGGCAGATTCGCCTTTTATAAATTATAAGATGGTCACACTGGGATCCAAAGACTACAATCAAAGACTACAATTATGATGCTGTCTGGGATCTCAATCTCCATGTTTTTGGATTTTTGTATCAAGCAAGCAGTCATTGTACGCACTTATTATTTAATATGAGTAAAAGAGTGCTTTTTGTGCTGGGTTAACTTAGATTTTAAAATAATACATTGCGGGCGGCGCGTAATAATAGCAATGAAAAGACGATGAGCCTGTAGTGCTGGAAGTGGTGGTGTGGTATTTATTTCGACTATTTTAATTTGTATAAAATAACACGATAGCAGGTAACATACAAGACTACGGTACGTATTTGAAACTATGTATTAATATTTCGATACATACTCGTAGTTTACATGATTCTTCTACATTATTATACGACAAGTTTGTTTTGCAGTTCATGAGTAATATATTGCACAAAATGGCTGCCAGCCGCCTTTACCGCAAAATATCTACAGTGCCCTGTGCCATCAACTACTACACCCGCGGCCAGGGGGGTGAAACTTCCATACATTAGCTTCAAACAAAAATTTTCATAGATAGTGCTGCCTCTGGGTATGCGGGAACCGAAACTTGGCCATAGTTTTACATTTTAAGCCGATAGGTAGAGCTACTTTACAACAGTACCTACAACAAAAGTATATCAAATAGTTATTATACAAATTAAACAATAATAAACAAGTAATATTTATTATTTTACTATTGCATTAGAAATAAATTAATAAAATATAGTAGCACAATAAATAACATCTTCAAAATTGAAACGAAACGTAAATGACAGTTCGAGTTCAAACAGTCAGTTGAGTTTTGAAAACATTACAAGAGGATTTTATTTGCATATTGCTCATCATTTAAGTGATCCACCGCAAGAAAAAGTGCCCGTGGTCCACCCAAGTGAACTAAGCAGGTGGACTACGCCCGAATCCCGTTTCGTTGTGCTCCGGTGATCTGTTTTGTGTTATTTTCGACTTAGGACTGTGCTTGTTTTCTTGATATCTATCTCCTATTATAAACGTTTGACCCTGCTTCTCCCTTGGACCTTGTGATAATATACGTAAACGATTGACCCAACAATGTGTATTACTGGACCTCGATTTATCGAAAATAAATTCTTAAAAAAAAACTAAATATTATTTAATTTTTGAATCTACCATTTTATTCAGTTTCATTTATTGATCTGTCTCTTGATGATGTAATTTCTAGTTTGAAGAATGATTAAGTTATTTATTTTGTGAAATAAGTAAATTCTTGTGTATGTTTCAAATTCTACATTTCCTTTAAGACAAGAACTAGAATATGATTTTGTCATAGTAGTCTTGTTTTATATATACACTTAACAATTAAATTTATTCCACACAAATAAATATCGTAGGTAATCATTCTTCATTCTAAGGATTTAATACTAGAAACAAAAACTCCTAAAAGCGCCATCTAGCGTAAGCGAAGCGGACATTGGGACATGCAGCGCTATCTGTCGGATGAGGTACTGGCTTTTTATAAAACGAATACCTCAGTGGCCCATCTATTGTACATTTAGTATTTTATCTATG
>CATOHL010000182.1:0-11757 GCA_951800025.1 Oligia strigilis | reverse complement strand
AGCGCGGCGCGCGGAAAAACAAAACCAGCGCGCCGTTTTCCATAAAGTTACTAACAATAAAAGTCTGTTTTTTTCCTCGCGAGTGTGTTGAAAAACGTCGTATGAAACGCGTGTGCATTGATCATTACACACATGTATCATAATGTACTAATACTGTGGACTGTGGCTGTGTTAAGGAAACGGCCGTGTGTTGTGCGTGATCCGCTCGGCCACATTCATTCTTTTACGTTCCCGGCACTGCTTGACTTGGTCATGTGGTGTTTTTTGGTACCATTCGAATGCTCTGGAGAAGCCCTTTCCAACCGTATACGATCTTTGTAATGGCTTTTTGACGCGTATAGGCCGACATTATATATTTTTTTGATATTATTTTTCTTTTTATTTCAACACATTATATTCATTGTTCCTATTTTACACTAATGTTTTGTATACACTCGATAGATTTTGACATGAACGTCGTAGTTTTTCCGAGTCAAAAGTTATACTAAGTGGAATTCTCGATACGCAGCAAAATTACCACAAAATGGCGGCGCTTCCCCATCCATCGCGTGCGATGCGTCACAGTCCTCACTTGGCGTAATTAGTTCTTTGATCTTTTAGCCAATGGTGCTTTAGCAATGGTGTAATTTAATTTAGGATGGAGATGATAGATATGAAGCGTCATCACCACTGTATCCCCCGATTTTGTTATCATTGGTTTTTTTGACTTGCCTCCCATTACGGAAGCAATTTTAAAAACATACAACTGTACGTAAATAACTATAAACGGCGCGCGAGCCTTGGCGCGACTACGAAACTAAGAGCCTGTCCAGATGCGGCGTTTTACGCGCGAGCGGACTCGCGCGTTTCAATTTATATTGCGTCCAGATAGCACGCTTTACGCGCGTTCCTTTGTAGCTCTATTATTTCGGGAACGCGCGAGTGTCTACGCGCGAGTCGACTCGCGCGTAAAACGCCTCATCTGGACAGGCTCTTATACTTGAACGATTTGTGGTGCGACGATCTCGGATAGGTCAAATGACGTCACAGGCGAATCAGAGACCACAGACGTTCCGTGCTAAAATGCGCAAACTTCAATAAAATCTATTTCCAAGTCATATAGTGCAGGATTAAAAAAAAATCCAGTGAATTTTTCGTTTTGTTCTATATTTTAATACTTACCATTTCGTTAAATATAGTAATAACATCATGAAACTTCTTCATTCTTGATTTATGTATAAAATCTATCTAGGCTCTCCATGTGACACTGTTGTAAATATAAATACCTGCAGTAAGACCACTAATCCTATAGGGTCGGCGACAGTGGTGGGCGTGGTAGTGTTGCAGATGACGCAGTCGTAGTCCCTCTCGACAGCTTCCTCCTCCTCCCACTCCATGGCGCCTGCTTCCGCGCCTTCTAAGCTCTGCATGGCCGACATGAACTGTTGTTGTCGACGTGCGAACTCGCGCATTAGTTGTTGTTGTCGTTCGCGAGCGCGGCGGGAACGTTCTTCTTTTTCGCGCCGTTCTCTGTTAGGGGAATGAAAGACAAATGTAAGTTAATTTTGTTCTTTAAGTCCGTCAGCTGTGTGCAGCGGAAGGTCGTGGTAAGGACCGTCTGTCGAAAGAATTTGTAGCCGTCGCGGACGACCGTCTAATGTAACAGATCGCATTAAAGCTTCGCCCAAACCTGTGCGTCAAGTACGCAGAACGCGAAGCGGGAGCGTCAATAACGCGAAACCAAACGTGAACACAGCGCGACCACAGTGGTCGCGTAAGAGTGCAAGGCGCCATAGATAAACACGAGCAGCGTCCGCCGCGCGACTGACGCTCTCACTTCGTCGCGCAGGTATGGCCGAAGCTGAAGACTGCGCAAAAACACATGCCGTCTTGTCCAACGTAGAGTAGTAAGGGAGAAACACGATGACGATGGCGACGGTGTTTCACATGAAAAATGGCGACTGTTGTGTGCTGCGGTGCGCGCAAGCTCATAGCACGGCCCCGCTCAGGCGCCTGAGGTAAGTGTTAGTGTGTGCTCACCGCGCGCGCTGCTCCGCCTGGCGCTCGCGCTGGTGCGGCCACAGCGTGTGTCGCACGTGCGCGATAGGTATGGGCCGTCGCCTGAGGTAAGTGTTAGTGTGTGCTCACCGCGCGCGCTGCTCCGCCTGGCGCTCGCGCTGGTGCGGCCACAGCGTGTGTCGCACGTGCGCGATAGGTATGGGCCGTCGCCTGAGGTAAGTGTTAGTGTGTGCTCACCGCGCGCGCTGCTCCGCCTGGCGCTCGCGCTGGTGCGGCCACAGCGTGTGTCGCACGTGCGCGATAGGTATGGGCCGTCGCCTGAGGTAAGTGTTAGTGTGTGCTCACCGCGCGCGCTGCTCCGCCTGGCGCTCGCGCTGGTGCGGCCACAGCGTGTGTCGCACGTGCGCGATAGGTATGGGCCGTCGCCTGAGGTAAGTGTTAGTGTGTGCTCACCGCGCGCGCTGCTCCGCCTGGCGCTCGCGCTGGTGCGGCCACAGCGTGTGTCGCACGTGCGCGATAGGTATGGGCCGTCGCCTGAGGTAAGTGTTAGTGTGTGCTCACCGCGCGCGCTGCTCCGCCTGGCGCTCGCGCTGGTGCGGCCACAGCGTGTGTCGCACGTGCGCGATAGGTATGGGCCGTCGCCTGAGGTAAGTGTTAGTGTGTGCTCACCGCGCGCGCTGCTCCGCCTGGCGCTCGCGCTGGTGCGGCCACAGCGTGTGTCGCACGTGCGCGATAGGTATGGGCCGTCGCCTGAGGTAAGTGTTAGTGTGTGCTCACCGCGCGCGCTGCTCCGCCTGGCGCTCGCGCTGGTGCGGCCACAGCGTGTGTCGCACGTGCGCGATAGGTATGGGCCGTCGCCTGAGGTAAGTGTTAGTGTGTGCTCACCGCGCGCGCTGCTCCGCCTGGCGCTCGCGCTGGTGCGGCCACAGCGTGTGTCGCACGTGCGCGATAGGTATGGGCCGTCGCCTGAGGTAAGTGTTAGTGTGTGCTCACCGCGCGCGCTGCTCCGCCTGGCGCTCGCGCTGGTGCGGCCACAGCGTGTGTCGCACGTGCGCGATAGGTATGGGCCGTCGCCTGAGGTAAGTGTTAGTGTGTGCTCACCGCGCGCGCTGCTCCGCCTGGCGCTCGCGCTGGTGCGGCCACAGCGTGTGTCGCACGTGCGCGATAGGTATGGGCCGTCGCCTGAGGTAAGTGTTAGTGTGTGCTCACCGCGCGCGCTGCTCCGCCTGGCGCTCGCGCTGGTGCGGCCACAGCGTGTGTCGCACGTGCGCGATAGGTATGGGCCGTCGCCTGAGGTAAGTGTTAGTGTGTGCTCACCGCGCGCGCTGCTCCGCCTGGCGCTCGCGCTGGTGCGGCCACAGCGTGTGTCGCACGTGCGCGATAGGTATGGGCCGTCGCCTGAGGTAAGTGTTAGTGTGTGCTCACCGCGCGCGCTGCTCCGCCTGGCGCTCGCGCTGGTGCGGCCACAGCGTGTGTCGCACGTGCGCGATAGACGCCGCACAGCGCGCGTCCAGTGCCGCCAGCTTGCGCAGCACGCGCCCTATGAAGTATGGACCGTCGCCTGGAGACAAACACGTCAACTATAGTTATTAGAACACTCCTAAATACCAGTTACTATTGCAACTACAATATAGACTTGGAGCTATTTAGCAACGTATACACTGGGAACATTGCTGAAAAACAATCGTGCAAAAAAACAGTCCAGATGTTCTTTTGTTTCCAATGAATACGGAACATAAGTGTTGCCAGCAACATTGTGTAACCCGCAACACACAAACACGTTGCGCAACTTTGTTTACGGTGTATGCGCCCCCTTAATAAACCTGTTCACATAATCGTTATTAAACGCGCACGCACATAAAGAAACAAGTTATCGTTTTGGAAAAACTCAATCTAAAATGCTCGTCATTTTCCCACCTTCCTGTTTACTGTACTAACTTCAGTCACAGTATAATTATATAAATATGGACAATATGGAAACTAGCCTATTTGTTGAAATAATTACCTGGAGCGTTTAGGGTTGTCACTGTTAATGTCTGTAAAATTGATGTGTTTTATTGTAACGAAGTATTTTGACGCGGTTTGCGATTAAGAGTTGGCTGGTTATTTTTCCCTCCTTCTAGTCAAAACGTAAATCCAAGATGGCGGCTGTGAAAAAATTCGAATTTTTCATCGTGAATATAATTTTCATAGTTTTCGAGAGTGCTAAAGCCGATAGTGAAGTCAAAATGCGCGTCGCTCGACCGATACCTAGTTAACCTTACCGTTTCAACTCGAGAATGGGTGGGTGTAATAGTAATTTAAGAAAACAATATTTTTTTAAAATATCTTCACTCTTCGTAATTATAAATTATTTACTGAAAAACGACCCCCTGACAATTTTTTTTTTAAATTTCGCACTGTCTATCTTGGATTTACATGTTGACCCTACTATCGGCTTTAACACCCACGAAAACTATGAAAACGACACCCATGACGGAAAATTAGAAAATTTTTGCAGTCGCCTTCTTGGATTTACACTTTGACCTCACAATAGGCTTTAATACCCTCGAAAACTGTGAAAACGACACCCATGACAAAAAAAATAAAAATGTCACAGCCGCCATCTTGGATTTATATTTTGACCTCACTATCGGTTTTGGCACCCACGAAAACTATGAAAACGACACCCATGACAAATAAATTGAAAAATTTCACAGCCGCCATCTAGGATTTACATTTTGACCTCACTAACGGTTTTGGCTACCTCTATAACTTTGTAAATGACACCCATGACGAAAAAAATTAACATGTTAGTAGCCCCCATTTTGGTTTTACAAATAAATTCACGAATTTCTTAAATTCAATCGTGGTCCGATCATACGGACCATTATTCGATATCGATTATAATAAAAAATCATTCTTACCTTTCAAGATCAGCAGGGAGTTTAAAAAACGAAAGCTCCGGTTTTGAAGAAGCCGAGTTCAAACAGCTGTATACACAATACGCTTGAGGCATTTTTAAAAAGATGGACGGTCCGTGGCGCAAGTAATAAATGTATTATTATTTTTTTTTTTTTTAGTACATGGAGGACTTACAGCTAATAAAAAGTATTACGCGAGTACTCGTTCCAACACGGCAGTTCACGGCACCCGTGACTGAGAGCACCGCGACTATCGCTTAGGGGTATCGTAGATGCGCGCGTCTGTGTGAGTGTGCCGTTTCGAACGTTTGTACATAGTTTCTGTACTGTTCATATCTTTACTGTGCTTCAGTCCATAAAGTCTTTTACAAAAACTGTACATTCTAGACCACTTACCGATAGGTTCCTGAGTGTCGGGAGCGGGCTCGTCCAGTGAGAACGAGTCCAGTCTGCCAGACAGCTGCGAGTGCAGTTTTAGTAGTAATGATATTATCGACTCATTCACGGGAATCGAGTCCTCAGCCTGCGTATGTAGTTGAACCTGAGGGCAGAATAAAAAATTCAAAGATTATATAAATATTCTGTGGGCAAAATCTAGTAAATTATAAAATAAATAAATAAAATATAGTTGCTCTTCGTCTCTTTAGTGTGGCCGAGTTCTTCTTCTAAATTAGGCAACGGATTTTGATGCGGTTTTCACCATAATTTAGACAATTTATTCCAGACGGTTTATATGTATAATACGTTAATATTAAACTTATATTAATTAAAAAAAATGTCGCCTACAAAGCAAGAGTGAAGCATCTTCTGAGCACGCTCGTTACATCATAGACCTCATCAATCGCTTTCCATCAGGCGTGATCGAGGTCAAGAACAGGCCCATTCAGCAATAAAACCGTGCGAAGCCGGGGCGGGTCGCTTGTTCTTTATATTTATCTAACCTGGTTGCTGGTGGAGGGTTCCGCGAGTGGTTCGATAGGTCTGGGCACGTCTTGTATGGCGGGCGGGTTGTGCGGCGCGGGTAGCGCGGGTGTGGTGCCGCGTACGCTGATACTCCAGTCCTCGCCATCCATGTCTACAAACATTTATCATTTTAAAGACACTACAATATAGGCTGCCTTAGGGGCCGTCTCCACGAGCGAGAGAATCGCGGCGATATTATCGTCGTGACACGTATTTCTATACACTCTCATAGAACGTGTCTCCTCACGGCGATATCATCGCGGCGAAAATTTGATAGCACAGCGAGACTATCGTTATTAAATAAATTGTTTTCGGAGTTCATGGCGGAAAAATCCTTCCCGTCCCCCGCCTCGTCGCGCCTTCCTAAGGCGCGATACAGCGGTTACGGTCAAACTATAACATTTAATATCTAGAATGAACTTACCATATTCTATAGGTACTGGTGGCGTGTCCAAGTCTGATGAAGTCGCGATGGCAAGGCTCATCTCATCGTCAAAGGTCTGCAGTGCTAACGCTTGACTGTCGTCTGTTACATCCTGTATACAATAACAATGTTGATTAATGTTTGCATCATATAACTACACACATCAACACGGTCTAGGGATATTTCATACTCAATTAAATAACTCGAAAAGTACTGGCCGCATTGGAATCTTTTATACACCGATTTGTTTGTAATTTATCTCAGACTAATTCCAAATTTAAATTTTTGAAAATTCTTTTGTTTCGGTGGCAAAAAATGTCTTGGTGTATAGGAGAGGGAATTTTCATTTGTGCGAAATTTAGAAAACAATACGAATTACGTTTACTTACAGTTTTTTTTTCATTTTTAAACGAAAGATAAAGTTAAAATTGAGGTATTGTAGCCATGCAACGCCGACATTTGACGAGGGCGGAGATGTTACGAGCTGTGGGAATGCTGGAAGCTGGATCTGTTCAGCGTAATGTTGCTGAGGCCATAGGGACCCATCAAAATGTAATTTCAATATTGTGGACACGCTATCGTGCCACAGGTGAAGTAGCGGAGAGGCACCGGGGGCCAAGTCGCATCACTACTCCCAGACAAGACCGATTTTTGCAAATTACTGCGCGAGCACAACCAAATGCAACGGCGACTCAATTGGTCCAAAGGCTGCGAGTGGAACACCAAGTGCTTGTGAGTGACCAAACTGTAAGAAGGCGACTGCATGAAAGCAATCTACGCTCTCGTAGACCACTCCGGGTCCCACCTTTACGGAGAGGCAATCGTGGACGACGATTAGAATGGGTTCGGAACCACGTGGACTGGGGCCGTGAGCAATGGTCCAATGTGCTGTTCACGGATGAATCCAGGTTCGGCTTCCATCCAGATTCACGAAGGACGCGTGTTTGGCGAGTTCCTGGACGATGGAGCCGTCTTCAGAACCCTCAGGAAGTTCACCCATACCAAGGAGGAACAATTATGGTTTGGGCAGGAATTCGTCTTGGAGGACGGACGGATCTCGTTTGGGTGCGGGGCAATATGACGGCAGAACGATACGTCCAACAGGTGCTGGGGCCCGTAATCTTGCCCCACAGAACACAAATGGGGCAAGATTTCCTGCTCATGCACGACAATGCCCGGGCACACACGGCGAGAACGGTAGCAGCTTGGTTACATACACATAATGTTAGGGCCTTAGACTGGCCTGCTCAATCGCCAGATCTAAATCCCATTGAGCATGCGTGGGATATGCTGCAAAGAAGAGCACTGAAGGAAGTTCCTGAAAATCTGGCTACAGAAGATCAACTTTTTGCGCACCTCAGAAGGACATGGGACAATATTCCGCAGCAAGACATTGACAACCTTGTTCTAAGCATGCCGAATCGTTGCCGATGTGTTATGAACATCATGGGCGCTTTCTCAGACTACTAACTTCAAGTTTATAAACACAAATTAAATGATTTTTCTATTTTTTTCAGTTTTTACTCACAAATTAAAAGTTCATTCATATACGATTTCCGTCTATGCTTCATTTTTTTTCCATAAAACCTGAAATTTTAATCTAAGTACCTTAACCATTATTAAAAAATGGTAGAATATTAAATAACGTATCTTTTAAATATATACATGTCATATAAATAATTAACACATTGATAGTAATTCGCTTTTTTAAAAATATCCCTAGACCGTGTTGATGTGTGTATTTACAATGAAATCTAATGCTGAAATAGAGGTAACGCGAATGACCGAGAATGATCAGTCTGACAAAACTCGGAAAAACATAATGATAACGTATGAGGAAACCGGCATGTCCTAGAATACTATTATTGATCGAAGCCTAGAACCAAAAAAATCGAAGACATGTGACATCTACAAACCCACACTGGGCCCGCGTAGTGGATTAAGGCCCACATCCTATATCAGAGAGGAGGCCTGTGTCCCAGCGGTGGGAACATTATAAGCTGATTAACGTTTCTGTTCTGTGCTAGGGATTATTGATGTTTTGTTTTTTTTATTATTATTCTAGTTAACTTATATTTTTTGTGTGCATGTAAAATATAAAATCAGAGCATAAATCTAGATAAAAATTGGTCCATGATCCATTATAATGAAATCGTGCAAAATGAAATGAAATGAACAAGCTATATTAATAATTTTCCTGACGCACCTCTAACGCCCGTATATGCGGAGCGTCCCCTCCGCCGTCGGACTGGTCGTCTGTCATAGAGTCTCCCCGCGCCACCTAGGGCATGACATTCAACTAATTTTAAACAAAAATAAAACACAATAAAAACATGTTCTTATTTAATTCGACAGAACCTAGTTCTCATTAAGATATTAGTCTTACTTCATCTAAGGGTATTTGACTGCTTTTTTTTTTTGATTTTTCAAAATGTAGAATAAAATTAAGCCAGAGTAAAAAGAAAAATTTAAATAGTATGAAAACGGCAAGTTGTATGCGCTTTTAAGTCTTTGCTAGGGAGAGACAGCACTACTGCGATCTGACGTCACAACACAGGAACGCCATAATAACTTTGCGCCATTCAGAAATATGATCATTTTGCGTGACGAGATTTTATTTATTTTTAGTAACATCTCCAAAATACGTATTAATTCATGTATTTGTATGTATATGTTCAACGGCAATTAAAAACTCAATTACAAATATGAATTCCCCAGTGTGGAGTTACAGTAGAGTAAAAAGTTAGTTACCTGTAAAGCTGTGGGTACTGCTAATGCTGTGCTGGTGGCCGGTAGCGACGTGGACGTGGTGAGCAGAGGTATTCGCGTCGTCTCGTTTTCTGAAGGCTCCCATTCTGTGTCACCTAGGACAGAAGTATCATTGTAAAGAAACAGATTGGATTTTAAAATGGCCGGCATCATCTCACTTTCGATATCAACCGCTTGAATAACAAGAAAATCATATAACTCTGATGATTAATTCGTGTCAACTATTTTGGCACACAATTTAGATCTGTAGCGGTATCTACAACGCCACATGCGAACAACGCGTCATACTACTTCACGCAAATCCTGCATCGCGCAAGCAGAGTTTACCGCGCAACTAGCATAGATACAACGGCCCGACATGAATCATCGGGCAGTTGCCCGCCAGACACAACTCCCGTCTGGTCGGAGGATCCTGCCTTTTCTATGGAGGTTGAGTAAACTTTACACCCTGTTCCTCATACCACTATAGATCTATGCCTTAGTACTTATAGTATTTTTATCTCACGAACCGGCGCGTGCTTTACTTGTGGTTAATAAGTGTAACAACACGCTGTGAATATGTTTGTGAGCGCACGAGCCCTCAAACTCAAACTCAAACTCAAATCATTTATTTCAATTAAACCTTGTACAGGCACTTTTGAATTGTCAAAATTAAATAGTCTGTCAGTTAGTCAGAAAGTTGAAGCTAGTTGCCCCATGGACGTAATATATAGAAGTAACTCTATATATTACGTCCATGAGTTGCCCATTCCAAAGCGTAGATCTCTATGGAGAAGAACGGGCAAGAAACTCCATGGACACTCTTTTAAATCAAGATATTACAAAATCCTGGGTACATTATTCTTGTTGCTTCTATATGTGAGAACAATGTAAAAAAGACAGAAATGAAGAAACAATTCAAGACATAAGATTAAAAATAAGCCTTGGCAGTTAAGAGATGACCAGTCTCAACCGACGGCGCCCGTTCACGAACATGACGCGTGGATCAGCACCATCCAGCTCAACCATTTTGTAGGGAACCGAATGATCCAACACACGCGCCACCATCGGTGAGACATTTAAGTGAGCATGACACGTTCTCAACTGCCATGCTATTTCAAGTCAACATCAAAAAATCATAATAAACGGAAACATGGTTCTTACATTTACAAAATTAAAAAAAATGCTTCTAAATTATACAAAACTACAGTTTGCAATTTAAGAGGTAAATAGAATTTTATTACCTACCAAACAGGAAGAGATATTTAATATTGAAGTATTCAACAATTAAAACTTGATTGAATAAATTAAAAAAAGTTATGTTCGTAATGTCAGAAACACAAAAAAAAAAAAAGAAAAAGGGAAGCACCTCTTCCAAATATTGAAATTAACTACAAAGATAGTCTTACAATCTTCAGCAGCTCCAACAATACTTTCAAGTGTCAATCAATTAGTTGTGGTTGTGGAGCAGGACCAGCATTGAGCCAGGCATTTTTATCAGCGATGTAATCCCCTAACTTATAATATGCCTGACTGCATAGTGTGCGTTTTATACAAGACTTGAATTTTGTCTCATTCAGTTGAAGAATGTGGGGAGGTATTTTATTATAACATTTTAAACAGTACCCCATAAAAGATGAATCTACTTTAGCCAGTCTGAAACCTGGTTGAACTAATAGGTCCCTATTTCTAGTACTATAATTATGTCTTTCACCTCTTTTACTAAAAAGATGTAAGTTTTTCCTTACATACATGATGTTTTCGTAGATATATTGACAAGGCACCGTCATGATGTTAATTTCCTTAAACAGTTCCCTTAGAGAATCGCGCCTGCGGAGATTATATATAGCTCTGATGGCTCTTTTCTGCAGAATAAAAATAGAATCGATGTCTGCAGCCCGTCCCCAAAGTAAAATACCGTAAGACATGATACTATGAAAGTAACTAAAATAGACTAGTCTCGCGGTATCTACATCAGTAAATTGACGGATTTTTCTGACAGCATAAGCTGCTGAACTTAGCCGTCCTGCAAGAGATGTTAAATGAGGACCCCATTGTAGCCTTGAGTCGAGCGTGATCCCCAGGAAAACAGTTTTATCGACGAATTCCAGTTTCTCTTGATTCAATATTATCTCACAATCACTACTCTTGACATTTGGTAAAGAAAATCTTATGCACTTAGTTTTATTTCCATTTAATACTAAATTATTAGCAGTGAACCAATTTTGAACCTGCAGTAGGGCATTATTTACGTCGTCAAAATTTGTAGCACGTCTATTTACCTTAAAAATTAAGGAAGTGTCATCAGCAAATAACACCATTTGTGGTTGATTTTTTAATAAATGGAGTAGATCATTAATATACACTAAAAAGAGGAAAGGACCCAATATTGAGCCTTGTGGCACACCAATTTTTACTATTAAACCAAGTGAATTGACACCATTTATTTGAACTTGTTGTTGCCTATCATTTAAATAAGAACTAACTAAACTGAGCGCAAGTTTTCCAAGTCCGTAATGCTCAAGTTTCAAAAGCAAGGTTTCGTGATCGACGCAATCAAATGCCTTGGAGAGGTCACAAAAGATTCCTATTGCGTCTTGGGCCTCTTCCCACGCGTTAAAAATGTGTTTTAATAAAGTTACACCGGCGTCGGTCGTACAACGCCCTTTGGTGAAACCATACTGTTGATCGTGTAAGATTTTATTCGTGTTAAAATGATTG
>CATOHL010000181.1:0-63215 GCA_951800025.1 Oligia strigilis | reverse complement strand
CTAGGCTAGACTTAAAAAAAAAAATGTGGAGTATGTTGCGAATCGAACTCGTTACAGTGCAGCATATCACCTTCTTTCGGAACATTATTGTATTCTAAATTCTAGTAGGCCTTTCAGGTTTGACATCTGGTTGATTTCACTTTTGGATTTTGCGATTGAATGTGATAATAAACTGTGGTAACCTACCAGCGCGTTTTAGTTATATTATATTGTAGTCTTTGGTTAATCAGAGTCGCGGGTCGCCGGAGACGCTCTCGCAAGTTAGGTAATGTTTGGTCTCGGCACTTACTAATGTTTCGAGCCGGCGGAGACTCATTGGTGTGATCTGTAACAATGGAAATACACACGAGTTAGTACACCAAGTAGTGCTGCGAATATTTATATGCTTTTCGTTTTATATCTGTAGGAGGCAGACATTCGTTTGACTATCCGGCACGCCAGCGCCGCCCGGCGGCGCCCGACACAGTCCAGCCTGAGTTCGTGGGGAGTCGAGGAGAGCAAGCAGCGAGGTGGAGCGGCTCTCTTGGACATTGGACATCGTACGGACAACACGTGCTCAGCTGTCCCGCGTTCCGTATCTAGTTTCGTGTACCAGTACAGTGTGTGAATCGCTAGTGCGATTAATTTGTTCGTGAAATTATAATTTGATTTGAACTGTAAACGGTTTTTCTATTGCGCAATAACCAACACTACCCGTAGTACGCCCACAGTGTTTAAAATATGACTGATAATAACGAGACACGTACCTTCTCCGCCATATTAAACTAACAATTTGCCCGTGACATCGCCCGCTTTAGTAATTTCCCTTGTTAATTTGTTCATCCCCTTCAACCCCTTTAAAGGAAAGTTTTGGTAAATTAAATATTTCGATCATAATTATTAATTTATAATAATTAAGTAGCATCTGTGCCGAGTGTAGATTAATATGGTGCTTGTGCAGGGCGTACGGTGCGGGCACAAGCGCATGGCGGGACTCTTGCGCAGGTGACAGGCATTTTGTGATCGACGTTAATTGTAAGTAATGCAAGTTTAACCCAAGAAATGAGAGTTTTCATAGAAACTTCATCCTCCTTTTAACCCCTTTAACCTTTTGATCGCCACAGTCATGTATAGATGACAAACCAAAATGTGCCCAGCACGCCACGGTTCGACTACATGACAGACTTTGACGCCGAAGGCAAGTTTTTGGTTTTTTGATGTGTGACGGTCAAAAGGTTAACTAGAATACAATGTCCGTAAGGATTGAGGAGCCACATCAGATTTTTAAAATCTGGTCTCACCATTATTTAGCAGCACGAATTCTAGATTTAGCAGCAAAATAAACCACTAGTTATTTTAATGCAAAAGTGGCTCCTAAATCTAAATGTCTGAATTGAGGAGCCACCTGGAACTCGTTAAGTAATAGATGAATATTTATGAAAATTTTGCATCATTTAGCAGCAATTTTGCATATTACCGTCTAAAAACTTAGGATCTGTAGCGCTAAAATGAAAGAAAATACAATACTTTTAATATGGCTCCTCAATCTAAACTCAAGAGGTGAATTTCTATTAGTTATGAGCGATCAATTAATGTATTCGACATATTGATCATTTAGCAGGTGTTGTGTTTGTTTTTGCAGTATAGGAGTAAAATAGTAAAACAGTAAATTTTGTATATGAACGCATTTTCTTTGGCTCCTCAATCCTGACGTTCTAATTATATATGTTTGACTGTTAGTATTTTATCTATGACTGTAGCCACCTGAGATCTCAACGGAATCTAAAGCCAGAGATACTAACATTTAGCAGAAATGTCTGCTAAATATATCTGCACAGTTCAGCAATGTATATATTTAGTCTTGCCATAAATATTGTCACGAAGAAAAAAATTTTTTTTTTATTGCAAATAATATTGATTACTTTTACAGTGTGTTAGTTTAATACATAAATATAAAACAATTTAAAATATAAAAAGCTTATTCGAAGTGGCCCCATTGGCTGCAATCTTGAGTTATCAATAGATGCACGCACTCTTTCCATGGGAAAATTCTTCACTGCCAATCGTATGGATTGTTTTATTGACTCCAAATTATCATGGCGTTTATAGCAAGCCGTACTCTCTAAAACTGACCATAAATCATAATCTAGCGGATTAAGATCGGGACAACACGACGGCCAGTCTTCAGCTCTGATGAAGTCCGAAACGTTCACTTTCAACCAAGACTGCGTGGACCGAGCTTTATGACCCGGCGCCGAGTCTTGTTGGAAGGACCATAATTGGTTATTGAACATGGTGTTGTTAAGGGGCTTAACTACCTTCTCAAGAATGGTATCTTGATACACTTGTGCCGTTGTTTTGATACCTTTTTCACAAAAATATGACTCAGTCACTCCTTTATAGCTAACACCCCACCAAACCATCACTGAAGTCGGATAATTCCCACGTTGCACTCTGTCGACTAATTGGGAAGCTTCCTTAGAGCTTTGAGCATAAATACGGTCATTTTGTTTGTTAAAATGTTGCTCAATTGTAAAGATTTTCTCATCCGTAAACAAAATTTTTCTGTGACCTCCCTTTGCGTACCGCTTCAGTAGTTGTTTCGATTTTACCACCATATTCTTTTTTAAATTATCAGTTAAAAAATGACCAGTGCGTCTCTTATAGGCTGCAAGTCTTAAGTCATCTTTTAAAATACGCGACATGGTTCTGGGTGCTATCTTCATCTCCCGAGATAAAATCTTTTGCTTTCGGACAGGATTTCTTCGAATTCTTTCCCTTACTGCTTTGACCACCTTTTTCGTACGAACACTACGTGGACGGCCAGATCTTTTTCTGTCACAAACAGAGGAGGTCTCATTGTACCTATTAATAGCCCGGTACACGAACAATTGACAAATACCAAGCGTATGGAGAGTTTTAAAAATTGCATTAGGCTCCATACCAACTTTGTGTAATGCAATCACAGCAATTCGGTTCTCTTTATCACCCCACTCCATTTTAATATCGCAAAATATTGTACAATGTATTGGCGCCAAAATTAGAAAACTCAATGAACAATCGTATAAAAATGACAGATTCCAAATTCAAATGTAATATCTTTATTATTTTTAATTGTAACAGTATTTATGGCCAGACTAAGTATTTTGGATTCTGAAAAAACAATACTTAACTATTTTCTTGTAAATTCAGTGTGTAGGGTGACCATATTATACTCGTATTAATGAAACCAGGATAAGTCTACACTAATATTATAAAGAGGAAAGATTTGTATTTTTGTGTGTATGTTTGTAATGAATAAACTCAAAAACTACTGTGCCGATTCAAAAAATTATTTCACCATTAGAAAGCTACATTCACCCTGAGTATATTTATTGCTAGAAAAGATTAGGGATCCTTACTAAAACTTTAGTAACGTAACCCAAGGTGTAAAAAAAATGTCATAAAACATCTTTCGTCGCATGCGCTGCGGAAACTATTGATGATAGAACTAAAGTATGTTTTACAATATTAAAGAACATATCAATAACTACAAAAAACTTCGCGATACTATATGTCCAACTATTATTATCGTTATGTCACAATAACCACTTTTTACATTTGGAAAGTTTATAGAAATACCGACCAAAATTAGACTATGTTAGTCATACTTAATCATAAATCATAATTATTGTTTTCAAGACTGTCTCAATTCATGTTGGTACTTATATTAATTTTTTAAATAGGCTATTTGACAATGTAAAAAATAAGGTCATAATTATTGACACTCGTATAGATTATCGCTTTTAAAATCGATTTGCATTAATTTTACTACAAAACAATGTATTATTTATAAAAAAAATCCCGAAAAAACTTCATCTTTTTAAATCTGGCGCCACGTAATCGAAAACGGTCTGGATTGGCTGAACTTAAGATGACGTCATGATTTAGTAAATTTCTGACTATCGCTGACAGAACAGATGACTTTTATCTAGTATCTCGACCGTTTCAACGTTTGTTTACGTGAATCGTGACGTCACGACGCCAATATTGTTAAAGATAGCGCTTTGGCGGCTTATTTAAACAGTACATTTTTATTTACTATTTTTTAAAAGAAATACATTATGCAATTTGAAGTAATAGGTTTTTGTGGGCTCGTTAGACACCATTAAATAATCTGAGATGTTTATCAGAAACAAGTCAAATAGCCTATTGTTCAAATTGGCTATTCCATTTGTAGTGTATGCGGAAAGCATTGACAAGTCAGTCGTTTACCGGCCGTAGCCGACATCAGACGTCTCTGGATTTCGTTTATGCTACCTTACCTATGTGTCTGTCAAAGTGTGTTTTATTAAGCATCCCAGTGAACATCACAAGTGGCGACGAGGATAAAAGTAAGTGCTGAAAACATTTACCAAAAAAAGAGGAAGAATGCAGGCTGAAAAATAATGCACGTTGATAGTTGTTTACGATCAGTTAAGCGACTATATTTCGATAAGGATCGTTAATAGTTGGATACTAAAGTAAAAACAGAACGTAGTCACGCTGTACCTACCTACCTACACGTAAATAAATCGTTACCAAGGTAAAAGGTTACATCTAATGATTGCTTTGTTACCTAAGTTTCGTATGATTAAGTTACGAAAAATAAATTCTGCTTCGATTGATGTAAACAACTTATAAGCGTAAATGCAATGATATTATAAAGGAAAGATACGCTACGTTCATACTGAGCGACGCCGACGTTCTGTATTGTTGCGTTGTTATTACAAAGTAGTTACTGCGATAGACAATGCGGAACGTATGACACAGAAAGAGATAGCTATATGTATTGTGTTGCTTGCTGCTATTAGCGGACTAAATGAAACTACAACAATATTGTCTAAATTTGCCTGCAACAATTTGCGCCCGCTAGTGCCATATCTACCCCTTGAATATAATATCATTGCGTAAATGTTACAAAGGCCATGCAGTAAGTGTTGGTTACAAGTGTTACAACAAAACAAAGGGCTATGCCTGAATAGTACGCAATTATTTCAATGTGCTGGAATGCAAACAGTAAATTATTGTTATTGGGTAAGTGTTCTCATTTAAATAACAAGATAATTGAGTTATTTGCACGCTTCTTATTTTAAATAAAAATAATAACCAATTATTATCATAAATCTTGGACATACTTAACTTTTCTGTTGTAAATAACCTACATACCCACCTATTGTAAAAATAAAACAAAATCATTGGATACTATTTTAATCAGGTCACTGGTTTTGCCAGGATCAATTGTTTACATTTCGACACAGAAATATCAAGGTCACGCAAATACTATTCTCAATACGACCATGCATAACGGATAAATGTGAGAAAAGACCGGGAAATGTTAGTGTAAGCATCAATAATGGCTTCAATCAATCAAGTCAGCCTATCGCAGTCCATTGCGATAATAATGGCTTAATTACTAGCATATTTACTGCCAACCAGTTAATAAACCTAATATGTTAATAGATAAAGGTTATTATCAGTCAATTTCCATAATAATAGTAAAGTAACGCTACTGAATAAAGTTATTCAGTATATTTAGTTAGTCATACTTACACATAAGTCAAAGGTCATGCTGAATCCGAAATGGTCTAAAGGCCACGCATATACTAACAGGTACCTTATGGCTACGCAGTAGTGTTACTGTTATCTATATAAAAGATAAAAGGCCACGCAAATACTAACAAGTACCTTATGGCTACGCATACTGTTATCTATATAAAAGATAAAAGGCCACGCATACGAGTCTCAAAATCCTGTTACAGGTCGCCCCAAAAAAATGACTCACGCAATAAGTACTTACAAAAATATAATAGGGCATGCAGTTGTAATACTGTTACTGATTTTCAGTAAAAGCCACGCAAAAATAAGAGTCAATACATTTTAATGCAAGCTGCAAAATGACTCATGCATCATCCACACTTCCCAACTAAGACCATTTTGATTGCGAAGGCGATCCGACATCTGTCGGCACTAGTTGGAGGAAATGGAAGAGGGCACTTGAAATTTATGAAATGAGCTACTCTTCTCCATGTTGGGAGAATTACCCAAACGAATGTATTCATTGTAATACCTATTAAACATAAACAATGCAAAAAAAAAATGGGTTATTAGGTACTTGATGGTAGTAAAAAGTCTCATATTGTAGACCCGTTCCACAGAGGAAAATTTCCTGCGTGTAGGAATAAGTAACTAATGAGTACTACTGATAATGCTTAACATGTGTACCTGAGTTCTAGGGTGACACAAATACCGATCTAAATTTAGATCGGTATCAACAGACTATGGGAAAGACAAAAGCTATGTAATTGTTACTATAATTAGGTACTAGTACCTACCAACCAGTTAAAATAATAAGTATACATACTTTGAAATAAAATAGGGGCAAAGTGAAAATAAAAAGTCACAATAACAGTAAACTGCTGTTTGATGTTATTGCAATGATTAATTAATAATAATATAATAACAACAGAAAGCTGCCATCTTAAACACCTGCAGAATAGTTAGGAAATTCATACAGTTAGAGGAAGAAAACACTCTAATACACACCATACGCTGCATTTACTTGACTTTAGCCCGTAAATGTAGCTAAAACCAGCCTAAGAGGTGAGAAAAAAAAGACACTAAAAATAATAATACTAATGTTTATTTCCAGTAAAATGTTCATAAAGGTTACAAGTACAGTAATATGGTACAACATAAAGTGCATTGAGTATTATCTCCTGGCACCCAAACTAGGTTATAGCCTGTGACTTGGGGACCAGTGATTCCATAAGGGTAGATAGATGAACAAAATGTTTAGTAAAACTGTTTTCACCTGTAACATGAATTAGTATGACATAATATTTTCTTATGATATGATGAATCGGTAAATCAATTTTGTTTGAGAAGAGAAGTTCCCTTCTTCTGTTGGAGTTTTGTGGTACTATCAAAGGTCACTAAGTTACAGGTGCCATGTATCATTATGTGAAACCAAGACAATAATGTACTTATAACAATAAAGATTGCTTACCTATTCAAACATAGGTACAGGCGTGATGTGGTTATGAGATTATAATTCTTATTTAAGTATCACAAAGTTGATAATACTGCCTTAGGTGAGGTCCTGTTACTAGTATTACAATGGTCTGTGTGAAAGTATTGATACCTTCAGTATGAGATTGGCACCATCTTTTGTATTGTTTGTCACATTAGAAGTCAGTCTATATTGATGGAAGATTAGTTAAAACTCAAATTAAAATATATTTATTTGTACACATAGATATACCATACTGGCCCATGATGGGAAAAAATATGTCACTATGTGCTGCCTTGCCAGGCGTACAAGTATTGCTTACGCAGTAGGTAGTAGGGGTACAAGTAGGCCTAAATAATAACAGCCGCACAGGTCGTTTGATCAGGTTAAGCTATGCTTGCCGCGGTTGGTCTGTGGATGGGTGACCATCTTTACATACCGAGACTCCTCCGTGCCTCGGAAAGCACGTTAAGCCGTTGGTCCCGGATGTCATTCGTGGATCTTTGACAGTCGTTACGGGTAGAAGCCCGAAAATCTGACAACCAGTCTTGCCAAGGGGTACCTATTGTATTACCCAGTGGCTGGGTTCTGGAGGTCAGGTGGGCAGTCGCCCCATATGAAATACTGTTATTCGGCTGCATCCGTAAGAAAGTTGGTTAGGATGCAGCTTTAAAATAAAAAAATAAATAAATAAAATTCATTTAATTCAGGCAAGACCCAAATGAAATTAAAATATTACAATGCCTACTACCACAGAATAAAATTTCAATGCATAGAAATAAAACAAATTAACGAATACAAAATTAAAAAGGTAATGGAATTAAAATTAAGATAATAATGTCAATGTCAATTAAAACTAAGTGCACTGGCTATACATGTCTGCTACAGCATTTCCTAATGTAGGGGCAGTCAATTCGCTCAGCGATCATCACCAGGACAACCCAGTATTCTAGAACATGATACGATTATAAATTATTTTGATGATTCAATGTTATGGTAATTAACTAACCAACAGGCAAAAATACAACTTTTGTCAGACTAAACTTCTTGAACTACCTACCGGAAATGTTGTCAAGTAGTAATAGGTATTGAAGTGGTTAAAAGTACCTAATGATACTACTAAATTAACAATAACCCTTAAAAAAAAAAATCACATTGACTCATAAATATCTTCTAAATCTATTATGGTTCAATCGGTAAAAAAAAAAAAAAAAAAAAAAATTAAAGGAAGAATAATCACAGAAATAGGTAGATACGCGCTGTTGGTAATTCCGTGGACTACTCAATAAAATACCATATTAGACTCCAAAATATATTGTGATATATTGTGCATCCGCACAGGCAAACGATCAGAATTACAAGCACGTTTATGAATGTGACATCTGTCTAGAAAAATTATTCTATAAATACTGGGACACATATACAAACTCCATGATGTGTATTAGGCACATGCCAACATCATTGTTGTCATTAAGTTAATACCCACACTGGCCCTTGAACCAATCTAAACTCAGGTAAATCACATTACACACATTGAACACTATAAATAAATCTAAGCATAGACACATCCGCTGTTTAAAAATAATAAAACATTACAACAGCAAAAACATAGCAAAAGTATAAATTTGTCAAAGTGTCCGTCACATATAAACAGCAAATATTCAAAACTATGTGATAGGGATCTCAAACAAATTATACTTCTGCAAGTATACCTTACCTACTGCTTAGAACCATTATATTATCTATTTAACGACATAAATAAACGATGTTTGGAGATGGCTTAGTACTGGAATACTAAGTTACTGTAGTACCTAGTTATATCGAAATATGGGAAGCTCTTTAGTACTGTTTGGATGATCTAATCAACTGAGTAATTAGAAGTCTCAGTATATTCGAATTCAGACTCTCAGATAATTATCAATTTTGGGAACACAAAACTTAATGTCATACCTTCATGATAAGGTTCAAATTCCATGGCAATTGTTGGGACCATAATATAGAAATACAAGCGTTGAATCTAAAGGTAGGTTCGTGAATATGGAAAGAAACGAAGTAAGATATATATTAGGTAGGAGGTGTAAGGACACAACCACAATGACAGATGTAAAATAATAGAAGATCTCAATAATTATTGTTTACCAAACAAGTTAAGTTATGTCAGATCAGTGTGATTTAAATTCAACGACTCACCTACCACCTATAAAAACAGCGACGGAAACAAATTCAAATTCACTTATTTCGTGAACACAGGGTACATACAAAAGGTGTTATAAATACATAAGATCCGAGCTGTGCCCCGCCAAAAGGCATACAAAATATCAAAGGTTCCATAATGTCATGTGGAAAAAACATACAACAATACTCAAAATTATTTAGTATGTCTTAACATGAGCTTATATTGGATTAAGTTAAAAAGTATAATTAAGATTTGTCATTTAAATATTGTCAAAAGAATAATACACCTTGCTATTTAACAGTTTGAACAGACAAGATCACTCACCATGTCACACGTAGGCACATACACATAATAATAGCATTTAATTTCAGCACAACCGTGGTGATGGTCTAGCCCGACTAAGTTCGTGGGTTTGAAACCAGGCAGGCATTTTGTGTATTTTCACTCATCACCACTGTTCATCAACGGTGAAGGAAAACACCGTGAGGAAACCGGCATGTCTGAGAACCAATACTTCGAAGACATGTGATTCATTAAATTGGACGCAATGGGCATCCATTAAATTGGACGCATTTGGACATCCATTAAATATTATGTTTATAAGAACTTGTAAAACATTTTAAAAGAGTAACGATGGAGTTTCTTGCCCGTTCTTCTCCATACGAAAACTACCTTTTCGAATGGGCGATTAGAATCAATTCAATATTTCAATAAACACAACAACAACAAACATTTCAATTTAATAAAAATAAAGGAGGGTGTAGTGTATGCGGAAAGCATTGACAAGTCAGTCGTTTACCGGCCGTAGCCGACATCAGACGTCTCTGGATTTCGTTTATGCTACCTTACCTATGTGTCTGTCAAAGTGTGTTTTATTAAGCATCCCAGTGAACATCACACCATTCAATAGATATTGCGAATTTAATAAGTCATAGAAATAGAAAAAATAAACACATCTATGAAATAGGTCCCTACGCAGCGGACGTAACCGACATTGAACATTTTTTTGACTATTTTATTTGCAATTTTTTTTTTCCAAGTTAAAAAGTTCTTCTCAGAACTAATTAAAAATTGTTTATTCAAGCTTTACTGTTTATTTTTTATAGTATTCTCTCACTTTTTCAATAGTAAGTATTTATCAAAAGTAATCCGGTTAAATTTTATATGGGCGTATCATCATCATCATCATTTCAGCCAAAAGACGAAAAGAGGCGTCCACTGCTGGACATAGGCCTCCCCCAAGCACTTCCACTTCGACCGGTTCTGTGCTTCTCGCATCCAACGGGTTCCTGCGGCCTTCACAAGGTCGTCGGTCCACCTTGTGGGAGGTCTTCCAACGCTACGTCTTCCGGTACGTATGGGCGTATACCTGAAATAAAATGATTTGATTTGATATGCCTAGGGAAAAAGGTCTCAACTATCTAAAAGTTGCTCCCAAGCGAGATTAGCAAAAATACGACGTATTGGATAATCATCTTCTGAAAATTCAGATCGTCTCGCAAATCAGAGAGCGTATGCGTCGTAATCGCGGGCCACAGAATCTAGCGCCGAACGTTCAAAACGCCTTGCTGAAAATAGTGAACGAATCTCACGAACACACGTACAAGGGAATCTAACGCCGAGCGTTCGCAACGATTGTTCAAAATAGTGACAGAATGTCACGAGCACGTACAAGGGAATCTAGCGCCGAACGTTCGCAACGCCTTGCTCAAAATAGTGACAGAATGTCACAAGCACGCGCGAGGGAAGTTAGCACCGAACGTTCGCTTCGTCTTTCAGCACAAAATGCCCGATCATCACAACTACACGAACGACAATCGAGTGCTGAACGTTCGCAGCGACTTACAGAAAATAGAGCTAGAAACTCGCAAGCACGGGCAAACGAATCTAGCGCAGAATGTTCGCTTTGCCTTGCAGAACAAAATGCCAGATCATTCCAACTATACGAATGACAATCGAGTGCCGAACGCTCGCAGCGCCTCGCTGATAATAGAGTTAAGGAACTCGCGAACGCGTGCCCGGGAAACCTAGCGCTGAACGCTCGCAGCGACTTATTGCACAGAGAGAAAGACAACAGTCGTTAACAACTAGGACGCGTAATAGAATTTTAGCTCATAGTAAATAGATCGGCATTCAGTTACGATCCACATATTGATTATGCTCATCAGAACAGCATCAAAAAATATAAATAAAAGGTAAAAATATAAAAAAAATCATGACCACCCGTGCGAAGCCGGGACGGGCCGCTAGTGCTAAATAATTCTGTGGTCATTCAATTTTAGGTAACTGTCCGGCACGTGCTACGCGCGGTCGAGCGCTACGTCTGCTACGTGTGCTACGTCTGCGAGCGTGTACTTCGAGTGCTACGACACTACACCGCGCGCCGCTACGATTCGTCTCTCAAACATCATCGGGTGTCCTTTTAGAACTACTTACCTAAGTTTACTTTGAATATGATTTATATGAAAATAAGACATTTGAATTTTGTGTTAAAAGGGGCGGCATCTTTTGGCAAAACAATAGTGACACGTAATGATACTGTGATATACTATCTGTATACACCTTGGTCTTTGTACACGTTTTACAAACATTGATTCCACCACTCTGTCAGGACTGAATACATCGTTTTTGTTCGGCGAACCCGGACGAATGCTCACGACGACCGCTTTCTGTTGTTGACTCTTGGTAGTTGTGAGTTTCAGATGGACTTACTTATGAATTCAACTTATAACAGAACATATGAATCAAAATCGTTTTGAGTTGTGCATCAATTTGAGAAGAACTCTTCGTCATTGTACGTGCGTACGAGCTGCGCTACGTCGCACGAGTCGCTTAGCACGTAGCCCGTAGCACGTATCCCGTAGCACGTATCCCGTAGCACGCAGCGCGTACCTAATAGCACTTAGCTCGTAGCGCTCTGCACGTAGTATCGCGTTTGAATAACGGCAACTAGTGCGCAAGCGCACCTACTTAGTCTTGAATTAGTATCGGCGCATGCAGCCGCGCGTGGACGCGGGCTCACGTGTGTGTAGTAATTTTATTCTTTGTATTGTTACGTATGTCAGCCACGCTGTAAAATAGCTTTCAAAATGTGGGGACGCCCAGTACGAGTACACGCGGCTCGAAAGCGTCACAATGTATAACAAATTAACAACAGCTTTAGGTTCCGACATCGGAGCACAGAAGGCAGTTTGCATGTTGTAACAGATCATTTGCAACCGTTGATTTTAACAGAATGCTACTAATGTTGTATTACTGCGGCCGTTGCGCGCGCCGCTCTCAATCATGTAGTCTAAATCCGCAGTTAAAAGGTGAGGCTTGACGACTATTAAGTAGTAATTGTGTCCAATTGATAAGAACTGTTGCAGTTTACCGTATTTTTTCAACTGTACAGGGCTCCCTGGTGGGAGGCAGCGCTAAGCAGATTACGACCGGCCCCCGCGCCCCGCTCTCTAAACTAATTACGCGACACACTTGACAGCAACTAATCAGTGAGGCTGTCGGTGTTCGGCTAGATAGGTTGCTATAATCACCAGACCGGAATAAATCGCTGTAATGTACCTACCCAGCCGGACAGCCAATGTGCTGCCCTTGCAAATCGCGCGAGTCTGCCCACAGTGAGTACAAGTATAGTGGTTCTGTGAGTGGTGTTCACGCGCATGCCGCCGCCACCAGTGCAGTGGTTTATTAATAAATCGCTGTAATGTACCTACCCAGCCGGACAGCCAATGTGCTGCCCTTGCAAATCGCGCGAGTCTGCCCACAGTGAGTACAAGTACCACCAGTGCAGTGGTTTATTTGCAGACAATTTGGACATCGAAGTAAGTTCAATATAAATTTATAATTTAAAAAACCCCCGACAAAAATAAAATTAAGGAATCCCTACAAAAAGCATGAAATAAAAAAATAAATTAAAAAAAATCTTATGGAAGTCCATAAGATTTTTTTTAATTTATTTTTAATTTATTTATTGACGCCCACTCGGCGTTTGTGAGCGAAAAGCCGTCATTATACCGTCTTCTGTAGGCCACAAAGGACGCGGCATAGCGCGGCGCGGTGTGCTCAGGCACTGTTGTAAAATAACCGCTACGAATCGACAATGACTGAAGCATGCTCTGCATGTATGCTGGGCGTGCTTCAACTACACTGCACTGGGGAAGCCACGCGCCAGCAGTGCCCCTGAGCCCCTGTGATAGCAGTGCCTCTGTGCCAGCAGTGCCCCTGAGCCCCTGTGCCAGCAGTGCCCCTGAGCCCCTGTGCTAGCAGTGCCTCTGTGCCAGCAGTGCCCCTGAGCCCCTGTGCCAGCAGTGCCCCTGAGCCCCTGTGCCAGCAGTGCCCCTGAGCCCCTGAGCCCCTGTGCTAGCAGTGCCTCTGTGCCAGCAGTGCCCCTGAGCCCCTGTGCTAGCAGTGCCTCTGTGCCAGCAGTGCCCCTGAGCCCCTGTGCCAGCAGTGCCCCTGTGCCAGCTGTGTCCCTGAGCCCCTGTACCAGCAGTGCCCCTGTGCCAGCTGTGTCCCAGAGCCCCTGTGCCAGCAGTGCCCCTATGCCAGCAGTGCCCCTATGCCAGCAGTGCCCTGAGCCCCTGTGCCAGCAGTGCCCCTGAGCCCCTGTGCCAGCAGTACCCCTGAGCCCCTGTGCCAGCAGTGCCCCTATGCCAGCAGTGCCCCTGAGCCCCTGTGCCAGCTGTGCCCCTGAGCCCCGGGCTACAGTTCACTACTCGCAGTCACAACTGCGGCGCAGTCCTACCGCCTCACAACACATGGTGCGGTGCACTCAACGTGCGCAGCTGACCATGACTTTCAGGATAGTAGATAGAACAGAAACGAAAGTACAGTTCACATACTGAACCCTGGCCGAGAGTAGTTTGCCGAAAGCTGAGAATATGCAAGTACAGCGTTATATTAGCATGTCGAGTCATGGCCCAGCGCCGCGGCCAGTGCTTGACCCACATATTAACATACGGCTGCGCATCCGTGCTCAACTTCACTTGTACTCGTGTAGCCAGCGAGATGTCGGCGGTCGGCGCAGTTCCTAACGTTGCCTCCTGCCGGTCCCATGTCCCATAGCCGGTCGGTGAAACATGTGCATCTGGATTGAGGGCCTATTTTTTAAAACCCTTACGGAACGAAATAAGATTTATAGGGAAATTAGTTAAAAATAGTAAAAACTTAAAGCAATGGTCCATGAATTTCTTAAACGTGAATTAAAACTGTTATGATTAAATAACTTGGGCTCTCAATCCAGACGCTTGCATAAAGTGGCATAGCCTAAATCTCAATTAGTACTATCTCTGGGTTAATAATTTTTATTTAAAAATTTAGTTAAGAATTTCTTTCCCAAATCTGTAGAATATGAAATTACAGATTTATGGCGGTATATCTAGGGCCCTCACTTCATTAATGTCTGTACTGAGGAATCTACAAAACATTAATTTATCTGAAGAAATACATAAATACGACTTTAACATATTTTACTTAGATATCTATGTGAATTTGTTAAAAAGAAATAATGACAAATACGAGTAGTTAATTGTTAAGAAGTAAATGAATGTCGAATTTAACTAAAACGTCTGAACTGAGAGCCCAATATTTTCGGCTTTGTCATCAATTTTGTGTCAAATAAAATTACTCAAACAAAAAAGTAAAACCGGGCAAGAGCGAGTCGGACTCGCGCACCGAGGGTTCCGTACCATCATATGTTTTTAAATTTTCATCGGCGAGGCCTATATTCATCAGAGAATTGTAACTGTGCACTGCGGTGTAGAATATTGCAATTTTATGTCAGCGCCAACTCTTGACCGATAGTGGAACTAATGTAACTTTTGTTGATGATTTCTGAAAAAGTGTGTTAATTAGAGACTTCGTTTTATTTTTCCTGCAATCTTTAGGTACATAAACTTCTATCACATACAATTATTTCAGATTTTTCTCTTTGCAACCTTCGGAGATAAGGGGGGGAACGGTATTTTTTTACATTTTTCATCAAAAGTCGAAAACTATGCGGCCTAAAAAAAAAGAAAATATGTTTGAGAATGTGCAAACTGCGCTCTTTCATATGATACCCTACATGCCCTAGTAGCCCCACTTCGAATTTTTCAGACCCCCTTTCAGTCCCTGTTGCAAAAAATATACATATATTTTTTTATTTCTTTCTTATTTTCAAAATAGTTGGGCAAACGTCATCTAAAACTATTCCAAATTTCAAGTTGTCCAATCGCGACCATTTTTAGGGTTCCGTACTTTGGTACGGAACCCTAAAAATGGTCGCGATCCGATTAATAGTTGCGGAGAAATGCGTGGACAAACATACATACATACATACATACATCTCTAAAATTTTGTATATTTGTTTAGAAGCCCTAGTAGATTGTCATATTATTATGTGAATATAATCCTCCTTTTTTTTGAAGTCGGTAAAAATTCAAAAACAAAACGACATAAGTGCTAGCTCTAACGAAGTAAGTAACTGCAGCAAGCGTCAGTGCCAGACGGACTGATCCGTATCTTTTAATACTGGTACAACAATCAGGTCAATGTTGTTCGATGGTCGGGGGCGTCCTCGACCCCATACAGGTTGGAGTGCGGCGTGAGGCAGGGGGGGCTAACTTTTTTTTTTTTTTTTAACGGGGAGAAATGCTCATGCATTCTGCACTACCACGGGGAGATAGTGCAGTTATGTGGGACTCTAACCCACTAAAACTCCACGGTGTCCTCCTCTGCCGCTTATGGCGGGAACACGGGCACGCGTTAGCACTCATCCGTGAACCCGCCGCGGCTGTCCGTCACCGGACCCTCCTCCGGGGAGTACTCCCCATCACCGGCGCACCAGAACACATAGCACGCCGTGACCACCCCAGGGACCTAACCAGCACATGGGCGCCAGACGACCCCGTGTCTGCCACCCTTGGTCCCCCTGAGACGGGTCAGGTCATTAGCCCCGCCGCCTGCCACAGCCGCAGAGGATAGGGAGAGTGGCCAACGTCATACCAACACTCCTCCTCCCCTGCGGCCCCACCGCGTCCGCCATCAGACGGTGGCGACCCCGTCAAGGCCGCGGAAGGTAGGGAGAGCGGCGCACCGCAATACCGGCACTCCTCTTCCGCCGCGGCCTCCAACCATCAGCCGCGATGCCTCCGATACGACATCGCGGCCCGCCTCAGTTGCGATGTCGCCCAAGCGGCACCGCAACCTACATGTTGGCCGCTACGTCGTCGGCTTGTCGGCAAAAGCCCTGACGAGCGGCCCCTCCTCGGGTTCCTCTTCGCTTCACCGTGGGTGTCCAAGCCACGGCTACTGAGCCCCCCCGCCTCGACAATGCGGGAACCCACCGGGGGGGAGGGGGGGCTAACCTCACCGAAGCTCTTCAACCTGTATGTTAATGCGCTGTTAGAGGGGCTCAGCAGCACGCATGTCGGTTGCCATATTGGAGGTGTGTGCCTAAACAGGGATCCTGCCGTTTTGCCGAAAAGATTTTGCCAAAATTTCACTACCCAAACAAATTTTCGCAACCTTTTATTATACCAACGCAATGTTTGGAATAATTTTAGTATGCACATTTTCATTTGGTCGAATTTTTACTTGGCAGAATATTATTAAGGATAATGTCATTTAGGCATTTGGTCTTTAATCAAATGATTTATTACGGCAAACAATCTTTAGACAATAAACGTTTGGTCAAACGATTTGTTATGACAAATAAAAACAATTTAAAAAAATTAAACCGACTTCAAAAAGAAATAACTCAAAATTATGAAATAACTTTAATTTCGGAAGTCGGTGTCTTGGGATCTGTATTTTAATTTTAGTTTTTTGCCAACGACTTCCGAAATTAAAGTTATTTCATAATTTTGAGTTATTTCTTTTTGAAGTCGGTTTAATTTTTTTAAATTATTTTTATTTCGTAATTTTTAGTTTTTGCACTAGAATTTGACCAAGGGTTTGAGATGTTTTCCCTTTGACACTAGCTCGTATCAATAAGCCAGGCCGTCACACTTACATGTATTAGTCCATATCTTGAAAATTACTGAATCGATCTTGATGAAACTTGCACTGTTCCCTAAGTTGAAGTAAATGTAAGCCAATAAAAAAAAATCGTCACGATCCGATCAATAGTTCCGGAGATATGCGTGGACAAACATACTGTTGCGCGCCACAATTAAAGCCTGGTACATGGTGACATTAGTTACCACTAGCGCCATCTAGTATCGAGTAGCAGAACTAGTCGAGTCACGATCGTTCTAGAAAATTCGATACTAGAACTTTGTAGAACTTTCTCGAACTATCGACACCTAGTCGGCCGGGGCCGGTATGTACTCGAACATTCTAGATGTTTCTACAATGGAAGGTTCTAGAACTATCTGCGGCACTATATAAGGCCGGTGTGGGCCGCGAGCCGACACAGTTTGGATAAAGCGACAAGAGCGAAAACATCTAAGCGATCTTCAAGTGCGAATTAAGAGTGATCAGTAGTGTGATTGTGTTCTTTTAATTAGTGTGTTTAAGCTGTAATTAGTGTTTTTAATTAAAGAGTTATTTTTGGTTACTAAATCGGCAGTTTTTATTGTCACGAACCCGAAGCTCTTAACAATTGGTGTCAGAAGCAAGGATTATGCCGGTTTTACCCAAAGACGACACGGAGGGTATCCGTACCCGGAGTCAACGTCAGCAGGAGACGGACCAGAGGCGATTTGGTGGAGCTACGCCACAGACGTCGGAGGGCCAGCTACCGACCACGGAGGCCGGCCCGTCCGCAGCAGCTCCAGCATCAGCAGCACCAGACTTTGCTGCTCTGATGATGATGCTGCAGGAGCAGGCTCGTCGGTTGGAAGAACAGCTCCAGCGCGATAAGGAGGAACAGGCCCGCCGTCAGGAGGAACAGGCCCGTCGATTGGAAGAACAGCTCAAACGGGATAAGGAGGAGCAGGTGCGCCGCCAGGAAGAGCAGATGCTCCTCATGAAGGACCTTCACGCAACCTTCGGGAAAGACATGAAGGAGGTGAAGGAGAAGGTTGCGCGGCATGACAACCGCCTGTCAGAAGCTGAAACTCAGATCAGCAAGTTTAATGACGTCATTGCTGATGTGAAGCAGGAGTTGGGTAACCTTAAACTTGGTGATGGAATCGCAGCTCCCGTAGCTATAACACCTTCGCTACGTGGATTCAAAGTGCCACCGTTCGACGGAACTTCTTCTTGGTCGGCCTACAAAATCCAGTTTGAGGCTGTCATGAAGGCGAACGGGTGGAATAAAAGTCAGGCCATGACTGCCCTCACCCTAGGCCTGCGCGACCAGGCCTTAACTGTTCTAGAAGCTCTCGGTAAGGAAGTGACTTACGAGCAGCTCCTTGAGGCATTGGAGGCTCGGTATGGCGACGCTCACCTGGAACACGTGTTTCGTGCGCAGCTCAAGGATCACGTGCAACGCAGTAATGAAAACCTGCAGCAGTGGGCCCTTGAAGTGGAGAAGCTGGTTCGTAAAGCGTACCAGTCTGTACCTGCGCTTATTGATGGGAACCTGGTGCAGGCATTCATCGACGGCATCCGCGACCTTGAAGTGAGAGTTGCTGTGAGGCTCGGTCACCACGGGACGCTTAAGGACGCCTTGGCCCATGCACTGGAGGTGGAAGCTGTGCGGCAGGATCATCGTTCCCATCGCGTCAGGGAGGTTGCAGCGGCAACAGTTCGCGACCGCAACAAAGGATACAGTCCTAGGTGCTACGGCTGTGGGGAAAGGGGCCACCTTCGATCCAGCTGCCCTAAGCGAACTGCAGAAAGAGAAGACGGCCGATCTCCAGAGGGCAGTGCGGCTAACAGCACCGCCCAGCACCAGCAGCAGGGAAACGAGTAATAGCCAGGACTGCGGGGCGGGTGCTGGCTGATGTTCAAAGAGCCCCAAGGGTTTCGATCACACAAACCCATGACGGGAACAGCCTAATCATCAAGGGCGAGGTCAACGGAACGCCGTGTAAGCTGACCATAGACACTGGAGCCTCTCGCACGGTTGTCAGTTCCCAACTAATAAGACGGTCCCTTGGGGACTCCGCATACAATCGAGAACGCATTAATTTAGTAACAGCCACCGGTCAGCGCATACCCGTCCATGGAGAGAAGAAGATGGAGTTGAAGCTAGGCAACAGAATCTACCTGCATAATGTCATCGTGGCCGATATAATGGACGATTGCATCCTGGGCCTCGACTTTATGAGGAAGAATTGTTGCGAGATTGACGTCAAGCAAGGCGTTTTGAAATGTGGACAAGAGGAACTTTTCGTGGAAGGGGCGTTACCAGGGAATGTGTACAGCCTTAAGAAGATTGTTCTTCCGCCGAGATCGGAAACTATTGTGCCGGTTAGTCTTCCTCGGAATCCTGGGCAGACTCATCGTTGTGTACTCGTGGAAAGGGTAGACAATGACCTTCCATGGAAAGTGGCACGAACTTTGGTCAGAACCACCGACATCTCAGGGGTACGTGTGCTGAACCTTTGTGATCAGAAACAGACTATAGAAAAAGGCACACTAGTTGGTACTTGCGAGGAAGTGGATTGGTTGCGTCGATGCCAATATCTATCGACTGGGACCCTCAGCAAGGATGCACAAACGAAAGTGACCACACTTTTAGAAGACTGCCGCAGCGCTCTGTCCCAAAATGAAATGGTCAAGGCGAAGAAGATGTTACTCAAGTACGCCAATGTTTTCTCGTCAAACGATGCTGACATCGGGAAGACTGGCTTAGTTCAACACAAAATAAACACAGGAGAAGAATTGCCTATCCGTCAGCGGCCAAGGAGATTGCCGGTTGCACGTGAAAAGGAAGTGGAAACCATGATTGAGGGAATGGTGAAGGATGGTGTCATTGAACCTTCATCTAGTCCATGGTGTTCACCTGTAGTGCTGGTAAGAAAGAAGGACGGCAGCATGCGGTTTTGTGTTGACTATCGTCGTTTGAACGACGTTACAAAGAAGGACAGCTATCCTTTGCCAAGAATTGATGACACGCTGGACATGCTTACTGGAGTAAAGTGGTTTAGCACGCTGGACCTGAAAAGTGGCTACTGGCAAGTCGAAATTGACCCTAAGGACAAGGAGAAAACTGCATTCTCGACAGGAAAGGGTCTGTGGCAATTTAAAGTTATGCCGTTTGGATTGTGCAATGCTCCGGCAACTTTTGAAAGGTTGATGGAACTTGTACTTACTGGACTAATTGGCGATGCCTGTTTGGTCTACTTGGATGACATCATCATCGTAGGCCGCACGTTTGAAGAACATCTTCAAAACCTGGAACGCGTGCTCATGAAGATCCAGAGTGCCAACCTCAAGTTAAGTCCGAAGAAGTGTTCACTATTCAAACGACAGGTTAGCTTTTTGGGATATGTAGTGTCTGAAGAAGGTATCCGCACGGATCCAGAGAAAATCGCCGCTGTCAAGGATTGGCCAGTTCCAAAAGACAAGACGCAGGTCAGAGCATTTTTGGGTTTGTGCTCCTATTATCGGCGATTTGTCAAGAACTTTGCAGACATAGCCAAACCCCTACATAAACTCACCGAAGAGAAGTGCGGCTAACAGCACCGCCCAGCAGCAGCAAGAATACGACTTTGTGGTCAAACATCGCAGCGGGAAACCTCATGGCAACACAGATGCATTTTCAAGAAGACCTTGTCCTGAAGACCGCAAGCATGGTACTAGGCAAGAAAGTAAAGAAGTCGTACCTGTGAGGATGCTCAAGACAGACCTCAGCAACGAGTGGAAGGGAAGCCTACAACGTGCACAGCAGGAAGATTCGGACATCAAGCCGATTCTGGAGTGGATGAAGGCCAGAGCTCCTAAGCCCAGGTGGAGTGACGTCTCAGCGATGAGTTCGATCACAAAAAGCTATTGGGCCCAATGGGACAGCTTGGTGATTCAGGATGGTGTCCTGTGCCGTAAATGGGAAAATGCTCGGGGAGACAGCTGTCATTTGCAAATGGTTGTCCCTAAAGCTCAAGTACCGGATGTTCTACAGCTGTACCATAATGGTTGTTCAGGAGGTCATCTGGGAGTAAAACGGACTCTACTGAAGATACGGGAACGGTTTTACTGGGTCCACTGTCGGGACGATGTCGAGGACTGGTGTCGCAAATGTACAAGTTGTGCAGCTGTAAAGGGACCTCAGACTCGCAGTAGAGGTGCATTGAAATTGTACAATGTTGGTGCACCATGGGAGAGGATAGCCCTTGACGTTGCGGGGCCGTTTCCGGTAAGTGAAAGTGGCAACAAGTATTTCATGGTTGTGATGGATTACTTCACCAAGTGGCCGGAAGTCTTCGCCATTCCAAATCAAGAAGCTTCGACAGTTGCAGATAAATTAGTTCAGGAAGTCTTTTGTCGTTTTGGAGTACCTTTAGAGATTCACAGTGATCAAGGAAGGAATTTTGAGTCACAAATATTCCAGGAAACTTGTCGAGTTATGGGTACTCATAAAACCAGAACAACTTCTTACCACCCACAGTCGGATGGAATGGTGGAACGATTTAATCAGACATTGGAGAGGTACCTAGCCAAAGTTGTGGAAACTCGGCAACGAGATTGGGACAAGCACATACAGCCGTTTTTGTTGTCATATCGAAGCGCTGTTCACGAAAGTACATCGGTGACACCAGCTTTCGCAAACTTTGGAAGAGAATTACGGCTGCCTGCAGACCTGATCACCGGAATACCACCTGATGCTCCACGCAGTATAACCGATTATGCGAATGACTTGCGGAACAAAATGAATGACATTTATGAGCACGTCAGACAATCGGGCCAGCAAATGTCTGAAAAGATGAAAACCCGTTATGACCGCAAAATGAACAATAAAGGGTTCGACGAAGGTTCACTAGTGTGGTTGCACAATCCAGTCCGCAGCAAAGGGAAATCTCCTAAGCTTCAAGCTAAATGGGACGGGCCGTACCGGATTGTGACAAAGATCAATGACGTAACCTACCGGATACAGAAAGGCGCAAGAGGTACTCCTAAGATAGTCCATGTGGACCGACTGGCGCGTTATTATGGGGCCGATAATGCTCGGGACGAGCATGTCTTAGGAGGGGGCAGTGTTGCGCGCCACAATTAAAGCCTGGTACATGGTGACATTAGTTACCACTAGCGCCATCTAGTATCGAGTAGCAGAACTAGTCGAGTCACGATCGTTCTAGAAAATTCGATACTAGAACTTTGTAGAACTTTCTCGAACTATCGACACCTAGTCGGCCGGGGCCGGTATGTACTCGAACATTCTAGATGTTTCTACAATGGAAGGTTCTAGAACTATCTGCGGCACTATATAAGGCCGGTGTGGGCCGCGAGCCGACACAGTTTGGATAAAGCGACAAGAGCGAAAACATCTAAGCGATCTTCAAGTGCGAATTAAGAGTGATCAGTAGTGTGATTGTGTTCTTTTAATTAGTGTGTTTAAGCTGTAATTAGTGTTTTTAATTAAAGAGTTATTTTTGGTTACTAAATCGGCAGTTTTTATTGTCACGAACCCGAAGCTCGTAACAATACATACATACATACGTCTACAAAATTTTGTATATTTGTTTGGAAGCCTTAATAGATTGTCATATGTGAATATAATGCAATTCCAATAATATTACATACATTCGTATCGAATTGATAACCTCCTTTTTTTTGAAGTCGGTAAAAATATAAAGGCATAAATAAGATTTTTTGAAAAATTTTTTTTTTTGGGAATTAAATATTTAAAAAATGCAAATTTATTTTAAAATAATCATTTATTTAATACAAAATATTTGTAACTTACTATTTTAATTTTTTTGCAATGGACATTATCGAGAATTAGTTACGAGGTTAATTATAAAAAAAAATGCTTAGATTAGGTTAGGTTAAAATTGCGACCTCTTACGCACGAGCCGAGCGAGCGAAGCGAGCGGTGCCGCGGCAGCGGCCGGCGAGTGCCAGAAACGACTAAATTATATAGAAAAAAAATATGGAAAAAAGAGATTATTTTTAACAGGCTATCGAGAACCGAATTAGACGAGGTTAATTATTTTAAAAAAATGCTTAGTTTAGGTTAGGTTAAAACTGTGACCTCCTACGCACGAGCCGAGCGAGCGAAGCGAGCGGTGCCGCGGCAGCGGCCGGCGAGTGCCAGAAACGACTAGATTATATAGAAAAAAAAATGGAAAAAAAGTCTACCCGAAACTGAACTAGTTAGACGAGATTAATTATTTAAAAAAATACTACCAGAATACTTAATATTATTATTACCTGTTTAGAATTTGTCCCAAGTGGAAAAAACACCCTTGTAATAAAACGTCTTCAAAGTTAGATCTTATGCTTGAAATGGCTGCCTTAAAACTGCGAAAACTGACGATACTAAATATTTGGCAAATGTAATTTTGCGTAAAATGAGTTATTCCAACTGAAATATTTGACTAAATAAAAATTGGTAAAAGTACTAGTTGGTAAACAAGTTATTGTTTAAACGTTCACTTGCCAAACATTAGGTTTGGGTTACAATTATTTGTGAAGAGATTTTTTGCTAAGTAATAATTTGGCAAATGAAATTATGCGGAAAATTGTTTGGGAAGTTTTTTTTTTTTTTTTTTTATTTATTTATTTCAACAAAAGTTACATATACGTATTTCACAAATCTTCTGCCAAACTGCAGGACAGTTTGTCGGCAGTGTTCTCGTGGACACATTAACATTTTAATTCTACAGCCCTATTCCTATTCTACTGGCAAGCACGTGCCCCTAGCGTCCCGACCACCGCCGCAGTCCCCCCCCCCCCCACCCCGGTGGGAGACGAGCTACCCAGCGCGGGTGAGACACTACAGCGGCCGCCCGACCGCCAGCAGCACGTCGCGCGCGCATGCTAGCATAGCCGACCCATTCTTGCATAATATAGTACATAATAACTAGTACACTTCACACGACGCACCCGCCCCGACACTCGCCCAACCCAGTCGTTAAAAATGAACTTTATCTCGTTAGAATTAAGCTATACTTTCCATAAAGCAAATTAATGCAAATTTCCGGACAGGTACGCCAAGCGAAGCGACATCTTAACAATTTAGGTTCCAGTGCTAGGGACACAGACCCAAATAGTGCTTACGCAGGATATTTTTTAAGGCACTTTTAGATACTGTTTCAGTAGAAATTTCCTTAGGCAATTCGTTTAACCATGTTGGAACTAGCCATTGTCTCGTCCTTTGACCAAAATAATTCCTCACCTTAGGGACCGCGTAATTGTTTCTCTGTGTCGCTTTGCGGATTGGGCGGTTATACACTTTCTTTACTTTGTGCTCCTTTTTGTTGTGCTGTTCTAAAATTATAGCAGTCTTTACTTTTTTCTGTATGGGTAATATACTACAAATTCTAAATAATTTTTCGTATTCCTTATTAATACTATCTTTAGTTGCCCTGTTAACTAGTGATTTTAATAATCGAATTTGCAATAGCTTAATTTTATTTAAATGTACCGGAAATGTCAGTCCATAACCACCCAAACCGTAGTTTATTGTTGCCTCTGCAAGTGCATGGTAAAGAATATACCACGGAATAGAAAAAACGAGTGGAAGTGCCCTTAGACTTCCTTAGTACGGGAACCAGTGTCGCCAAACTCACACAATTGCAAATTAAAATAAACATTGCAGTACACAGAAAACGATGATATAATTGGCTACTAAATATAAATGCAACTTTGGCGAATAGTTTATTTATTATTGTTCAAAATTAAGTCTTATTACAACTACTGAATGTTGTTTTTATTTTACATGTCAAAATCAATGAAGTACATTTTTCCATGTATCAATCAAATTCGAGCAATCCCCAACGAGTTCAGCTACTCAACGCTAGAGGGCGCCGTACTAAATTACTCTATGTAGCACGCTAACGTCATTGAAATAGATGTCATATCTATTTTTTTCTACTCAGCTAGGGATGAGGGCAAGATATCTATAATTAAATTCAAATATCTCGAAAACGGTGCGTCCTAGGCAAAAAATAACCAAAATTTAACCCCCCCTGTGTTTCCCCCCTGTGTTACCCCCCCTGTGTTACCCCCGTGCAAGCAGTATCCCAACATGAATTAAGGAAAAAAAAATTTTTTCGACCGACAAAAAATTTAAAAAAAATCTCAAACGTTTTTTTTTTCAATATTTCGCGGGTTTTTTACGTCAGTCCTCATGGTTTTCGACTAGAGCAACAATTTCTTTCCAGGAAAGATTTTCATCCGAGTCACCATTTTGAAAATATAGAGCGTTTTATACAGGGTTATTTGTAAAACACTAGCAACCTCTTAAGAGCGTTTACGCCGTACGGCATTTCATACAAACTTTCAAGCCCTTGTTTTCCGAAATTAATGAACCGATTTTAATGAAACTTCATACGCATAAGCAGGATACAAAGGTCTAAAAAGTTAGTAGAGAACATTTTCGAAATGTCTTATTTAAAAAAAGATAACTGGAAATCTCTGTTTCTATGAAAAGTTTAAAATCTGTCTAATATGGCTGTTACACTATTTTTCGAAAATGTTCTCTACTAACTTTTTAGACCTTTGTATCCTGCTTATGCGTATGAAGTTTCATTAAAATCGGTTCATTCATTTCGGAAAACAAGGGCTTGAAAGTTTGTATGAAATGACGTTCGGCGTAAACGCTCGTAAGAGGTCATTGTACTCATCATTATGAACTACTTTTACTATGGGACCAAACCTGAAATCGCGAAAAAAAAATCAACTGTTCCCTACATTTTGACGAGTTATATGAACATAAATGTAGGGAACAGCTGATTTTTTTTCGCGATTTCAGGTTTGGTCCCATAGTAAAAGTTGTTCATAATGATGAGTACAATGACCTCTTAAGGGGTTGCTGGTGTTTTACAAATAACCCTGTATAAAATAAAATTTGGAGGCCCATAATTCGGAAACGGTGCGTCGTAGGACCATGCTTCTTAGAATCTAAATAGTTTCTATGGTCAAGGTTAATTCGAAACTGCAATAAAATTGGGACAGTTTTGAAAAAAAAAATCGAAAAGTTTTTTAAGTCATCGCGCCAGTGCCCCTGGCTACACTTCAACCGGACCCAGTTCTTTACCTGAATTAATAACAATAGAAAACGTATCTACTGGTTATTGAGAATGTTCTCCTTGTTTTTGAAGTCGGTTAAAAAGGAAAATGAATTCAATTAGTGTACTCTATTAATAACATTAATATTAAATGTACTTAAGTGATGTCCCGAAACCCCGACATTAGTCCCGAAAAAATATTTCAGTCGTAAGGAAGTCTCAGACTTTCGTCTATGTTCTTCGAAGTTTAGGCAACTAGGCACTACCTATTCCTATCACTGTTTATTAGTATTAGTTCTTTTTGAGGCCTACGTCCAGCTATGAATGAATGATTTTGGTTTATTTGTCAGAATATAAATACTCAAACTCAAACCATATAATTCAATTAATCGAGAAGAACGACAACGAGTACATAATATGTCATGGTAACGTATAACGTTTCACTATATAAAAACACATTTTATTGTTTTATCGATACCGAACTATTTGAATGTGTCCCATCCCTAATCGAGTAGCGTCGAATTTTCTAGAATGTATACGATGATATTCAAGACAGCGAGCAAGTTGATTTAGACTTTGAACAATGGACATAAGGTAGTTTTTAGTTCGCAACAAAGTAATAAATATGGTTTTGTCAATAAAAACAATTATATTGAAATATATCATAGTTTTAGACTTGCCGGTGATACGATACACCTCCGCAAGATAAATTTTTTGTCCTGCTATCGTTTTTGCATGTAAAAATTGCACAATATGGCATGTTTGTAATATTTTTCGTTACGTTCGAGACGTCCTATCACAGCAAGTAGCTAATCGCGACTAAGCCGCCTCAGAGCCGGTGTTGCGGAGCTCCGCATAATTGTGACACACGCGCGATAGCTGCGTGGCACTTCCACTCGTTTTTTCTATTCCGTGGAATATACAGTACCCGCCTACTAACTATATATTTTAAGTTATTAAGTTTCCCCAAAACGGAGCGCAGTCTGTTACATACAGTGTCTACGTGTGCGTCCCAAGTAAATCGTTCATCAATTAATAATCCTAGGTATTTGTATTTCGCCACACGCTCAATAGACTCACATTGGCAGTTTGCATTGCCATCATGAAGGCATTCGTACGAGTGGCCTTTTATCGAGATACAGGCACTTTTACCTATGCGGTTATACGGGGACGATATCAACATACACTTGGTTTTCTTTATATTAATAAGGATACCATTATCGTGCGCCCATTTGACCACACTATCTAAGTCTTCTTGCATTGCCGATTGGATCAGTTCACAGTCCCGACCGCTATATGTCAAGCATGTATCGTCTGCATACATGTATGCATTACAATTTTTAATGACATTGACCATACTGTTGACGTGCATGATGTAACCTATCGGTCCATAAACTGACCCGGTCGGCACTCCGTAATCGACTTTACCGAGTTTACTGTCTACTCCCTTAACCCTAACTTTTAGATACCTATTGTCTAGATACTGCCTGAACCACCCTTTTATGGGGCCCCGTATCCCACACTCGTCCATGGCCTGCAGCAGGCCCTCGTGTTCCAAAGTATCAAACGCTTTTTTTAAATCAATAAAGGTCAATAGAACCACCTCTTTTGTATTCAATGAAGCGTTTATGTCATCTGTAAACTTACTTAATGCCGTTGCTGTGCTTCTATTTGGCCTAAACCCGTGCTGAATATCTGTTATTATATTATTATTTTTTAAAAACTTTGTGATTTGTCCTATAATTACTTTTTCAAAAATTTTATTAATTACACTCAATATCGCGATGGGCCTATAATTTGTGTACTCTTTGTATTTCCCCCCCTTGAAAATTGGTCTAATAGTTGAGGTTTTTAACTCATTAGGGTATAGTAAGTTGTCGTTCTATACACTTATTAATGAAATGTGCGAGAACCTGGCTGATAGGGAACTTAATAGTTTTTAAATCCTGTACTCGAATGCCATCAGAGCCTGGGGACTTGCCACAGCTTAACTTATCTATTATTAAACATATATCTCTAGGGCAGGCCTTTTTAAATCTAAAACTAACATCACTTTCTTTTACATAATCACATCTTTCATAAAACAAATGGTTACATAAATGCTTCTGTTTTACCAAACCAATTTCATTAGTAAAAGTATAACAGAAATTATTACATACGCTTTCCAGTTTGTCGTCACTGCTTACAAAATACTTTTGAATCACGTCATCAACACTTAACTTTTTTCTACCAAGCCACTTGTTCGCACACTCCCACACTTTTCTCATATCTCCGTTACAGTTCTTCAACTCTTGGCGCCTGTGTGCATTTCTAGCAACATTTACAGCTTTATTTGCTTTATTTCGATATTTTGTGTACTCTAATCTTAGTGATATATTTTTAGGACTTGCTTTCCATTTTCTAAACAATGCGTCTTTAGTTTCTAATATTTTTTGCAATTTTTTATCAATCCAGATGTTAGATTCCCTCTGTTTAACTAGCTTTTTTGTTTCTGACGTACTGTAAATGTTGCTAAAAATATTACACATTTGCCTGTACAGCTCTAAAGGATCTTCAATACACATGAGATTAGTCCATTCTACCTTACATAACTTAGTTTTTACCGACTTTACAAAAAGGAGGAGGTACTATGTTCGGGTGTTTGTATGTTTTTTTTTTTTTTTTTTTTTGTATGTTTGTTCATCGAATACGCCGCCAATTGTCGACGGATTTTCAAAATTCTTTTTTTGTTAGAAAGTAGATAGTTCTGAGGTGGTCCCATTGTCACCAAGTTAGGATCTGATGATGGGATCTTAGAGAAATCGAGGGCAACCTTCAAATTTTATAGGCTCACTTATTGTTTTTCGCATATTTTATGAAGTATCTTGTGTATTTGTGTATGGTTGTCACCATCTCAGATAGCTGGGCTGATGATGGAAGGTACAACTCCTTAACAGTAAGAAGTTACTCGAACAGGCAAGGACTGTTTTTACCGACTTCACAAAAAGGAGGAGGTACTATGTTCGGGTGTTTGTATGTTTTTTTTTTTTTTTTTGTATGTTTGTTCATCGAATACTCCGCCAATTGTCGACGGATTTTCAAAATTCTTTTTTTGTTCGAAAGTAGATAGTTCTGAGGTGGTCCCATTGTCACCAAGTTAGGATCTGATGATGGGATCTTAGAGAAATCGAGGGCAACCCTCAAATTTTATAGGCTTACTTATTGTTTTTCGCATATTTTATGAAGTATCTTGTGTATTTGTGTATGGTTGTCACCATCTCAGGTAGCTGGGCTGATGATGGAAGGTACAACTCCTTAACAGTAAGAAGTTACTCGAACAGGCAAGGACTGTTTTAGTAAATTGTTTTGATGTTTGATAGGGCATTTGCCACATTTGGTCTCATGATCATCAAGTCATGACCTGATGCTGCAGTCAGGATAGTCTGCAGAGTACCTAACTCCTCGACAACTAAGAGCAGATATATCGTGTTTAGGCTCATTGAAAAGGGCTCGATGTGTGGATAAACGTACTGTTACTGAGGAACACCGAAGACCTGATGCTGAAGCCAGGAGCATCAGAAAAAGTACAAACCTTGAAATTACAGCACCGTAGTCGTGTTTGGGCTCATTTTAAACAGGACTAATTTTATGTTCAATGCAATGTTGACATAAGTCTGACCTGATGCTGCAGCCAGGATTATCAGCATCTAATCTAAAAACTAATAAAAGGAGAACTCCTCAACAATTAACGTCCCTGCATCGAGAAAAGGAATATTTTATAAAAAGGCGATGGGCAAGTTGACATTAGGCTATTGTAACTTAGATAAATTATAAATAGACCCACTAAAAAGCGAGAAATAAAAACTTTTTAACAAAAAAAAAAACCGACTTCCAAAAAAATCACTACAAACTGAAAAATAACTTTAATTTCGGAAGTCGGTGGCAAAAACTAAAATACTGATCCCTAAGACACCGACTTCCGAAATTAAAGTTATTTTTCAGTTTGTAGTGATTTTTTTGGAAGTCGGTTTTTTTTTTTGTTAAAAAGTTTTAACCGCTTCATTATTGAGTGTCATGGACATGACACGGAGGCATCAGCTGTTTATTTACTTCGATCGAGAGTCCCGTTAAGTAGTGATCGGACACAGTAGTTGTTAGTACGTAGTAGGCATGAAGCTCGCCGGCCGGTCGCGCACTTCGCACAAAAATATGATCGATGCATGATGCCACTCGTCGCTCTGACAGTACCACCTCCCGCGTAACATCTTGAATGCAGCATTCCATGCCTAACTCACTGAGGGTGTTTAGGTATTCGTTGGCGCGTGAGTCGGTTTCACCTTGCAGTATGTTTATGTTGCAGTCTCCCAACAACACTAAATCATTTCCAATAGGTATATCTTGTATTAATTTCTTGAGTTCGTTTATGAAGTGTGATTTGTTCATTTGCGGGGGCCTGTAGGTAGTTATTATGTCAAGTTTTTTGTGTTTCGTGACAATTTGGCCATGTATTAATTCACAGCTTTGGTTATATTTCTTAATAATTTCAAACTCCATATTTTCATGTACATAGATAATTATACCCCCTCCCCTTCTTTCTGTTCTAGTCAAGTAATATGAACAGTAACCATTTATTTCATAATTATAAACTAACTAAGTGATAATTTGGCAAAATCTTTTCGGCAAAACAAGGGAGACCCGCCTAAACAATATCAGTTACGCTGACGACATGGTGCTGCTGAGCGCCTCTGTCTGTGGTTTGTCAAGGCTGATTGGCATGTGTGAAAAGTATGGTGAAGAACATGGTTTGTTGTATAACTCGAAAAAGAGCGAGTGCATGGTTTTTCGGGCCAAGAGGAGGAGGTGTCCTGATTACGTACCGGCAATTAAGCTCAACGGATGCCCACTCAATAGAGTTGATACGTTCAAATATCTTGGACATTTATTAACCTCTGACCTGGAAGACGATGCAGATATTGAAAGGGAACGTAGGGCGCTGTCTGTTCGTGCGAATATGATAGCCCGCAGATTGGCTCGGTGTTCGAGGGGCGTCAAAATAGCCCTATTTAGGGCATTTTGTACGTCCTTCTATACTGGCAGTCTGTGGATAGGTTACACGCAGAAACAGTACAGTGCTCTACGCGTCCAGTACAATAACGCGTTCAGGGTGCTCTTAGGGCTGCCCCGCTTCTGTAGTGCGTCGGGAATGTTTGCCGAGGCGCGTGTGGATTGTTTCCACACAATCATGCGCAAGCGGTGCACATCCCTGGTGCGTAGGGTGCGGGCCAGTCCCAACAGTATCCTGAGCGCTTTTGCCGAACGTTTCGACTGTCAGTACGTGAACCACTGCTGCATGGTTCACGTACTGACTAGTGTTAAGATATTGTTTTGATTTTATTGATCTATAATAATTAATTCACTTTCAAATATTAATGTAGGTATATTGTCAATTTAAATGTAATTCGTAATGTATATTTTTCAATTAAAATTTTTATTTTATTTTTATTTAAGTAGGTATTTAATTTAATTTTTAATTTAAGTGTTTCTATATTATTTTATTATTTTTATTATAGGTCAATCAATTTATGAATGATTACTAACACTATTTTGTAAGCTCGTATTGTACCTACTAACAAACAAAGGATGTAATTAATCTGATAAATAAATTATTATTCCTTTATTCATTTACATAAATCTTATTTTATTGTATTTTTAAATATTTCTTAATAAATAAAAGTAAGTATAAAAAACATTTAAAAATATAAAAAAATAGTTGTCCGCCGGTGTCGGGAGCAGGGTCCAAGCTACCGGTGGTTAGGGCTCCAGAGACAGGAACCTCCTCACAATGCGAGCCGTATCGAGGAGTACTGCCTTCTGAATCAGACCCTTGATCCAACCGCCTAACGAGAGCCTCGATAGATGTTGATCGAGGCTTTCGGCTATCAGTCCATTGGCCGATACGACAATCGGCACAATGATAGCCGAGCTCACATTCCACATGTCAACAACCTCGTGAGCGAAGTCGAGATATTTAATTTGCTTCTCTTTCTCAGCTTTCACGAGGTTCCCGTCATGTGGAATGGTAACATCGACAATCATTGTGCGGCGCGCTAATCGGTCTATCACCACTATATCAGGCTTATTGGCAACAATAGTCCTGTCAGTAATGATAGACCGATCCCAGTACAATGTGACATGGTCATTTTCAAGAACTGGGTCGGGCACATACTTGTAATACGGTACCTCAGAATCTACAAGTTTATATTTCAAAGCAAGTTGCTGATGAATAATCCTAGCTACTTGGTTATGCCTGTGCAAGTACTCGCCGTTAGCCAGACGAGAACAACCAGAGATAATATGTCTGATAGACTCACCCAGACGGTGGCATGCCCGACACACGTCAACCGTCCCGTCCTTCATAATATGTCTCCGGTAGTTATTCGTTAAGATAACTTCGTCCATAATTGCACAGACAAAACCTTCAGTTTCCCCGAAAAGGTCACCAAAACGTAGCCAGGATACGGACGCTAAGAAGTCTACACCGGGCTCATGAAGAGCCCGATAGAAGCGCCCGTGAAGCTCCTTGCTTTGCCATACCTTCTTGCGGTCATCAGTAGAAAGTACTACAGGTTTGCGCCAGTTCTCTTTAGCCATGGAGAGCGGGATGAGCCCCTTGTCCACTGCGACCACATCACGGTGCATACCCACTTCGGCTTTTAAAAAATATTCCCTGAGACTGCACACCTCGCGGTTGTGGAGGGTCTTCGCATTTAAAAAGCATCGACCCCCGCACTTCCGCGGGATATACAGTCTCATCACCGATGATCGTGGGTGATGCATCCGGTTTGCGGTCAGTAGTGTACGGACTCTTCTATCCAGGGCGTCGAGTTCCGTCTGAGTCCATTTGAGTATGCCGAAAGAGTACATCAAAACCGGCATGACCCAACCATTGAAGGCGCGCACCTTATTTCCGCCCGAAAGAAGACTGTTAATACCTTCTTCAGGCGACAAAAGAAGCGCTCCTTCAACGATTGCTTCATGTCAGCATCGTTGATGCCTAACACTTCCGACATACCCAAATACTTATAGCTTTCGGATGAGGAGAGGGATCTGAGGCTTATGGAATCGGAGAGTTGAATTCCCTCGGATTCCATAATCTCCCCTCGCTTTACATGCATGACTGCACATTTGTCCACACCAAATTCCATCCTGATGGCGCTACTGAAAGTTTCAGTTACCTTCAGTAGCTCCATCAGACGCAATTTGTTGGGGGCAAAGAGTTTTAAATCATCCATGTAAAGGAGGTGAGATATGACCTGACCACCTCTCTTCAATCGATAGCCTAGACCTGAATCCTCCAGTAGTGTACTTAGAGGATTCAGGGCTAAGCAAAACCAAAGTGGACTCAAACTGTCGCCCTGAAATATTCCCCGTTTAATCCATACAGGCTCATCATTCCCCTGGATCTGTCGACATCCTGGATAATGAAGGACCGTCTTCCATTGCCCCATATACGACTCAAGGAAGGTGCGTAGAGTTGCATCTATCTTGTACAACTCCAGCACCCTCATGAGCCATGTATGTGGCACCGAGTCGTAGGCCTTCTTGTAATCTATCCAACATGTCGACAGATCCTTGCGGGATCGACGAACCTGTTGGCTAATGGCCATATCAATGAGGAGCAGCTCCTTAGTACCCCGGGACCCGTTCTTACATCCATTTTGAGAGACAGACATGATGGAGTTGGTGTCTATATGTTTGTTAATTTTAGTTCTCAAAATGGATATAAGAACTTTATAGACCGTCGGTAAACAAGTGATCGGTCTATAATTTTTGGGATCCGCGGTACTACCTGATTTATGGAGCAGGTGGGTTATTCCTGTCGCTAGGAACTGGGGCAGCGACCCTGACTCTAAGGCTGACTGGAACTGGGATGCCAAGCAGGCGTGCGACCCTTGGAACCATTTTATCTAAAAGTTGTGCAGCCCGTCCGGCCCTGGAGATTTCCAGTTAGGCAACGGTCGGACTGCACGAGCAACATCTTGGGGGCTGATGGTAAGTACCCCCATTTCTGGTATTAGATCGCACGCTCGCTCAATCTTCCCAGTCCAATCACCCTCGGTGTGACTGACAGGCACCGACCAGATGTTTCGCCAGAACGAGCACATGGCGTCATCATCCGGTAGGCACGTGTCAGTAACACCTTGGTCCGGTCGCTCCCAAGCCCTATAAACCCACCTTTCATCACTCTGGAATGTGCGATTCTGAGTGTATCGTTCCACTCGCCGCCTGTACCGACGAATACGGTTCGCCCATGCATACACTTTCTGCTTCAGGAAGTCGATGCGCTCCGTGACACAAGACATATAGTCTTGAGGACTGATATCAGTCCCCAAGAATGCCCGTCTCACAAAGCGCATCACTCTAGGGCGAGTATTGCCCTCCCTGAAGCAGATTAGTTTGCCAATGAGCGCTCTGGCCCCACCAATACGGCGTTCAATTCTGCACTGCCAAGCTGGTACGGCTGGTTTCGGTCGTGTAGCTCTAGAGTCATTGGCAAATTTGACGTGAGCTACACGACATGCCGCTGCAGCCGCGCAGTACAGAATCGAATGAGCATCGGTGAGGTCTTCGCAGCCATCAAAACAGTTTGACAACTGCGAATCCAGAACCGCCACCAGCGCCCTATTTTTGTTATGCATGGGCAAACGAGGTAAGCGTGGCCTAAGTTCGGGTGACATGAAGCGATATTCCTGAATCGCATCCTCCAAAGCACTCCTCAATTCCTCATTACATTGGGTACTTACGTTTGTAGCCCTGTCATTACTCCCCTCGTCAGCATGACTTGTATCAGACTGCGGTAGTAGTACAGCAGTCTGCGACTGGGGGGTGATGACATGGCTACTCTGCATTTCACTTCGCAGGCGATCAAGTACAGTGTCATCCAACATATAGTTACGCTGAATGACACGCACCTGATCCGATAATCGTTGTGCCGAAACGTTGACAGCTGGTTCAAGCACCTGAAACAGAGAGAGCATCCGAACACGGTACGCGGTCAGATTGTTTCCCCCCTCTGTAGCCCCATAGTATGAGCGCATGACATTTTCATTGATGGATCGTGTCCATCTCATGCGCTGCACACTTCCGCCGGGAGCTGGGACCCTATCAGAGGCCGGTGGGCCTCGAGGTCCTAAGCCGTCCGGCGGCCGGCGTCCTCCCCGTCGACGAGCAGGTGGTGGCGTCGTGGGCGGAGAGAAGTACTCGTCGCTCGAGCTCGACGCAACTGCCGCGGTCGGTGTCGTCACAGCGCTCACAGTGGGGCTGGGTACCGGCGGCGGCGAGGCGGAGCTGAGCGAAGAGTCCGGAGGTGTTAGGCGTGCACGTCTAGCGGCGGCAGATCTTGTCAACATTGTCTTGTCCTGTATTTGTTTAGTTTTACCTTATACAGCATCATATTGTAGTCTTTGGTTTTACCCGAGGTGACATGACACCGGTTCGGCAGTTTTTGATGTAATTTTGTTGGATTATGGTTCATTGTGAATATTTCTTTATAACGATGTTTAAATGGCGTTTTTGGGCTATGGCTGTAGTAGGTATTTCCAGATGATTATCACTGATGATTATAACTGCTTTTAGAAAATAAATTAAACTGAAAATTGTTTGACTTGTTGACATTGGTGTTGCCAGTTCTATTTTAATTAAATTAATAATTAGTTTTTTAAATTATTATCTCCTTTATTTCATTAAATAACACATACAAATTATATTTTTAAATATTAGAATATAAAAAATATAAAAACATTTAAAAATATAAAAAATAGTAGCCCACCGGTATCGGGAACAGGGTCCAAGCTACCGGCGGTCAGGGCTCCAGAGAGAGGAACCTCCTAACAATGCGGGCCGTGTCCAGAAGTACCGCTTTCTGAATCAAGCCCTTGATCCAGCTGCCCAACGAGAGCCTCCTTAGGTGTTGGTCGAGGCTCTTGGCTATTAAACCATTGGCTGTCACGACTATCGGCACAATGATTGCTGAGTCCACATCCCACATGTCGACAACCTCGCGAGCCAAGTCAAGATACTTGATCTGTTTATCTTTCTCGGCTTTCACGAGGTTCTCATCATGCGGGACGGTTATGTCAACAATCATTGCGCGCCGCTCTGATCGATCCACCACCACTATATCAGGCTTATTGGCAACAATAGTCCTGTCAGTGATGATGGATCGATCCCAATATAATGTGATATTACCATTTTCGAGAACTGGGTCGGGCACATACCTGTAGTACGGCACCTCCGATTCCACAAGGCTGTATTTCAGAGCAAGTTGCTGATGGATTATCCTGGCTACAAGGTTGTGTCTATGCAAGTACTCTCCGTTAGCTAGACGAGAACACCCGGAGATAATATGCCTGATTGATTCTCCCGGCCGGTGGCATGCCCGACAGATGTCAACCGTGCCGTCTTTCACAATAAATCTCCGGTAATTGTTCGTCATCATAACTTCGTCCATAATTGCACAGACAAAACCTTCGGTTTCTCCAAAGAGACCACCGAAACGCAGCCAGGCTACGGACGCTAGTAGATCTACATCGGGTCCATGTAGGGCCCGGAAAAAGCGTCCGTGAAGCTCCTTACTCTGCCATACCTCCATGCGATCATTGGTGTCAAGCACTACTGGCTTGCGCCAGTTCTCTTTAGCTAAGGAGAGCGGGGTGAGGCCCTTGTCCACGGCGACTACATCTCGATGCATCCCCACGTCGGTTTCTAGGAAATATTCCCTGATACTGCATATCTCGCGATTGTGGAGGGTCTTAGCGTTTAAAAACCCTCGACCTCCACACTTTCGCGGGATATACAGCCTCATTACCGATGACCGTGGGTGATGCATTCGATTTGCAGTCAGCAGCGTACGGACCCTCCTATCCAGGGCGTCGAGTTCGGTCTGAGTCCATTTGAGTATGCCGAAAGAGTACATCAAAACCGGCATGACCCAACCGTTGAAGGCGCGCACCTTGTTTCCGCCTGATAGAAGACTATTAAGTACTTTTTTCAAGCGACCAAAGAAGCGCTCCTTCAACGATTGCTTCATGTCAGTAACATTGATCCCTAACGCTTCCGACATACCCAAATACTTATAGGTTTCGGATGCGGAGAGGGCTCTAAGGTTTGTGGAATCCGAAAATTGGGTTCCCACGGATTCCACAATCTCCCCTCGCTTTACATGCATGACCGCACATTTGTCCACACCAAATTCCATCCTGATGGCGTTACTGAAAGTTTCAGTAATTTTCAGTAGCTCCATCAGTTGCAAATTGTTAGGAGCAAAGAGTTTTAGGTCATCCATGTAAAGGAGGTGAGATATAACCTGACTACCTCTCCTCAACCGATAGCCTAGACCAGAATCCTCCAGCAGTGTGCTTAGAGGATTCAAGGCTAAACAGAACCAAAGCGGACTCAAACTGTCGCCCTGGAATATGCCTCGCTCGATCCTTATCGGCTCGCTATTCCTCTGGATATTTCGACATCCTGGATAGCGAAGGACCGTCCTCCATTGCCCCATACACGACATCAGGAAGGTTCGCAGAGTTGTATCTACTTTATACAACTCCAGCACCCTCATGAGCCATGTATGTGGCACCGAGTCATAGGCCTTCTTGTAATCTATCCAACATGTCGACAGATCCTTTCGGGAACGACGAACCTGTTGGCTAATGGCCATATCAATGAGGAGCAGCTCCTTAGTACCCCGGGACCCGTTCTTACATCCATTTTGAGAGACAGACATGATGGAGTTGGTGTCTATATGTTTGTTAATTTTAGTTCTCAAAATGGATGTAAGAACTTTATAGACCGTCGGTAAACAAGTGATCGGTCTATAATTTTTGGGATCCGCGGTACTACCTGATTTATGGAGCAGGTGGGTTATTCCTGTCGTTAGGAACTGGGGTAGCGACCCTGACTCTAAGGCTGACTGGAACTGGGATGCCAAGCAGGCGTGCGACCCTTGGAACCATTTTATCCAAAAGTTGTGCAGCCCGTCCGGCCCTGGAGATTTCCAGTTAGGCAACGGTCGGACTGCACGAGCAACATCTTGGGGGCTGATGGTAAGTACCCCCATTTCTGGTATTAGATCGCACGCTCGCTCAATCTTCCCAGTCCAATCACCCTCGGTGTGACTGACAGGCACCGACCAGATGTTTCGCCAGAACGAGCACATGGCGTCATCATCCGGTAGGCACGTGTCAGTAACACCTTGGTCCGGTCGCTCCCAAGCCCTATAAACCCACCTTTCATCACTCTGGAATGTGCGATTCTGAGTGTATCGCTCCACTCGCCGCCTGTACCGACGAATACGGTTCGCCCATGCATACACTTTCTGCTTCAGGAAGTCGATGCGCTCCGTGACACAAGACATATAGTCTTGAGGACTGATATCAGTCCCCAAGAATGCCCGTCTCACAAAGCGCATCACTCTAGGGCGAGTATTGCCCTCCCTGAAGCAGACTAGTTTGCCAATGAGCGCTCTGGCCCCATCAATACGGCGTTCAATTCTGCACTGCCAAGCTGGTACGGCTGGTTTCGGTCGTGTAGCTCTAGAGTCATTGGCAAATTTGACGTGAGCTACACGACATGCCGCTGCAGCCGCGCAGTACAGAATCGAATGAGCATCGGTGAGGTCTTCGCAGCCATCAAAATAGTTTGACAACTGCGAATCCAGAACCGCCACCAGCGCCCTATTTTTGTTATGCATGGGCAAACGAGGTAAGCGTGGCCTAAGTTCGGGTGACATGAAGCGATATTCCTGAATCGCATCCTCCAAAGCACTCCTCAATTCCTCATTACATTGGGTACTTACGTTTGTAGCCCTGTCATTACTCCCCTCGTCAGCATGACTTGTATCAGGCTGCGGTAGTAGTACAGCAGTCTGCGACTGGGGGGTGATGACATGGCTACTCTGCATTTCAATTCGCAGGCGATCAAGTACAGTGTCATCCAACATATGGTTACGCTGAATGACACGCACCTGATCCGATAATCGTTGTGCCGAAACGTTGACAGCTGGTTCAAGCACCTGAAACAGAGAGAGCATCCGAACACGGTACGCGGTCAGATTGTTTCCCCCCTCTGTAGCCCAAAAAATTATTATTATTATTATAAGTCTGAAAAGTCTACAAAGAAAACAAAACTGACTGACAAACGAGTATAAACTAATTCCATGCCGGTAGTACATACATATAAGGTAGTTTGACTATTTCAATTATGGTGCATTAGGCATACGGCAGGTACAGTCTCTTCGGTAATGTGCGCTGGTGGATGGATTCTATAAATTCTATTACGTTTTGACCTTTCATCGCTACTTTATGATTTTGAGTAAAACATCATTTGGAAACTTTCCAAATACTTTTTTACACATATAGGTACAACATAAATTAGATCACTGTTCTGCCACTATGGACATGACGCATTACAGGCACAGGCCATCGCTACTATCGGCCATTCATTCAGTGTAGATGTTTTCCCTTCAAGAACATAAAATGAAGTAAAATAGTCGTAGGGGCCAGTTTCCAAATCGTTAGATCGGAAGTTCGAAACGTGTGTGAGCGACCCCGATTGCGAGCGGGGGCGGCGCGGCGTCCGGAGCAGTCCCGGCGCGGCGGCGGGCGCGCCGATAGCGATAGCGCGACAAGCGAGTGCACACGGCACACGAAACTTGAGCGAAGTTGCAGTGCGCTGAGCGCCAGTTACATCGCTCGGGCCCTGTTCAATAAAGCTGACAATCCGACAAGTCCGACATATGTCAAAAAGTGACAATTCCACAATTTTTCTGTTTAATAAAACTTACAGGCAACAAAATTGTCATGGTGGAAAATTCACAAATATGTCGGATTGTCGTGACAATTCGACATTTTTCTGTTTAATAAAAAAATTTAAGCGACAGGTGACAGGTGACAATTTGTCGTGAAAAACTTGTCAAATCTGCTTTATTAAACAGAAAATTGTCATGACATATTGACATATTTGTAGAATTGTCCGACAATTCTGACAGGAGAGTTACCCTCTGTCGCGATATTATATTTTGAATTTTGAAGGTCTAAGAAAGTGTTTTTAAAAGGTTTATTACAAAAAATGGTACTTACATCGAGCAGAGAGAGTAGTGATGGTGTCTATAGTCTTTATTGAAAATACCTAATGTTGTTAATTTTTTGGCTATTTCCTTCCATTTTTTTATTTTTATATCGTGGGTCAATTGGTCACTAAACTTCCCAAATTAGTATATTTCTACTTTCATAAATAAGGCCCAAAGTGGTAAGTTTTTTGGGCATTTCCATTTTACACGCGTTCAAAACAAACAATCGAAGTTGCACTAGTGATTCATTCATTCTTTTACTTCGTTAATATTTTTTCTATTTTACCCTCTTTTAGCCTCATAAAACAAAATTATTTGCAAATATATCAAAAGTCGACATAATAGTCACGACAATCCGACAATTGTCAGAAATATTTTGACTGTGGTTTTTTGACATAATATGCCAACATTTTTAATAATAAATAAAACTCGACATAATATGTCGAGTTTTATTAAACGCGTTTTCACATGACAAATATGTCAAGATTTCACCTGTCGATTTTTGACATATTTGTCACTTTTCTTAAAGAGCTTAAGTGCGACAACTCTACAATTTTGTAAGTTTTTGACATATATGTCGAATTGTCAGCTTTATTAAACAGGGGCCCTGTTTAATAAAGCTGACAATTATTAATAACAGCGCGTCGCTTGTGACTGTGACGGCTCTCTGCTGCTACTACTTAGACAAAGAAAAGTATAGACGGCGGGTAGCGCCATTTCATTTCCACAAGAAAGGGATAGAGTATTGAGTTATTATAAGTAACAGAAAAGGATAAAGCTATACTATTTCTGTCTCTCACTGCGTGCCCGTTTTTTCAAGGCAGCTACATAAGTAGCCAATGTTATTTAAGTTAATTTTTTGTCTCATGTGTGGCCGCGTATTTCCCTTTCCGTGTCCAACTGGCGACACCGGTCTCGCGAAATCCACACGCTTTTGTATTAGTACGGAATTCTACTAGCCCGTGTTCAATTCGCGTCAACTGAGCACGCCTTTGTCATAACGTAAAAAATAAAGTAACCTAACAAAACCGAACCTCGGGGTGCCCTTCGCTCGCTCTTGCATTCTATGTCGACGGAGCCCCGCTTCGCGGGGCCCCTATTTTTGTGTAAAGGGTTTAAAGTAACCTAACCATTTTTTTTTTTTTTTTTTACTTGGAGAAATGCTCATGCATTCTGCACTACCACGGGGAGATAGTGCAGTTATGTGGGACTCTAACCCACTAAAACTCCACGGTGTCCTCCTCTGCCGCTTATGGCGGGAACACGGGCACGCGTTAGCACTCATCCGTGAACCCGCCGCGGCTGTCCGTCACCGGACCCTCCTCCGGGGAGTACTCCCCATCACCGGTGCACCAGAACACATAGCACGCCGTGACCACCCCAGGGACCAAACCTGCACATGGGCGCCAGACGACCCCGTCTCTGCCACCCTTGGTCCCCCTGCGACGGGTCAGGTCATTGGCCCCGCCGCCTGCCAATTTTCGGCCGCAGAGGATAGGGAGAGTGGCCAACGTCATACCAACACTCCTCTTCCCCTGCGGCCCCACCGCGTCCGCCATCGAACGGTGAAAGTAACCTAACCAAACCTAACCTTGGGGTGCCCTTCGCTCTTTCTTGCATCCTACGTCGCCTATAAACCGACCGCAACCATACAATGTAATTAAAATGTAAGTAAAACCATGTAATTCCAAAAAAAAAAACGACGGGTTGCAGTCCGGGAGTGCCGGCAGAAGTCAAAACTTAAATATTAACGTTGTGCGTTTTGGATATTTTGGAATGGTTATGGAATAATTTTGCACGAATTGCTTTAATTATCAGAATAAAAGTACTATCTTTTATGTGGTAGAATACAATATTTATTTATTGCGCTATCGTACACAAACATGACAATTTATATTACATTGCACGCTGTAACATAAACACACACGAACATTCGCGCAAGCGCCCTGCGCCGCCTAAACGAAACAGCCGGCGCAGGCATACATTTTCGCCGCGCCGTAGAAAGAGAGGGGGATACTCCCCCTCCTACGCCACGCCAGCTGTCTACTCTCCATCCGTCTTACGAATTTTCGATCAGGTCACGTGTCCTGACGCGAGTTTAACATTTTTTACCCATTACAAAAAAAGTGTACAACGCCGCTAAAGAAGTTTTCACTTCAAAAAAATCTTTTAAACTCTTCCATTATGCACTATGTAAACAAGAAACATAACACACACACACACAGGTGGAGACAACGTCGGGTGTAGGTTCGTCGACCCCCAAACGAGCCTACGCAGCAATAGTAGCCGCTAGTAAGCCTGCTGAGTCGCAAAAACCGCAGGTAAAACTAGCGGAAAAACAAAAAGGGGGTAAACGGAGCCAGTCGAAACCCAACAAGGTTTTGAAAAGCCAAGATCCAGAGAAGGATACGTGCGACAAGGATGGTTTCATCAAGGTAGAGAAGAAGAAGAAGAAGAAGAAGCCTCCTTGCCGGAACCAGTGCGGTACCGCGCTGGTGGGACCCAACATGCTGCTGCGTCCAGCAATCCCAACAACTCAGCTGTACGTGTCCAGACTGCACCACTCCACGAAGGTTGAGGAGATCGTGGAGTACATGCGTGTGAAGACCAACTGGACTTTGAGGGTCGAGAAGTTGGAGTCGCGTCACAACACGAACTTCAAGTCGTTCGTGGTACGCGTTCCGACACATCATCTCGAGAAGTTCCTCAAGGAAGAGTTCTGGACGAAAGGTGTTGTGTACCGCCGGTTTCGTGGCCGGCTACATGACACCAGTCAGCGAAACACGACGCAGACACTTCGTGTGCTTTAGTTTGTTAATTTTTTGTTGTGTAATTATAATGTTGTATGTATTTATGTATTTTTAAGTTATATTCATATTGTATTGTATGTGTTTTTTATGGGCCTTGATGCCTGAAATAAATGGATAATAATAATAATAACCTCAAACGCACAATAACAAACAAATAACAGCGCGCGAATGCAACTTCGGGCACCCCGCCCCCGCGGTGGCTCCCGCCTGCTTCGGCCCGCACGATTTATTCCGAACATTTACGAACGCGCTATATGAGCACGGATTTGTTTCGAAGAGACCAGTTAAAAAACCGTGTTCAATTCAATGGCACACTATTTTTAACCCCCGACGCAAAAACGACGATAAGTTTTAAGTTTGACGTGTCTGTGTGTGTCTGTCTGTGGCATCGTAGCTCCCGAACGGATGAACCGATTTTGATTTTCTTTTTTTTTGTTTGAAAGGTGAATTAGTCGGGAGTGTTCTTAGCTATGTTTGATGAAAATCGGTCCAAGATAGCCGCCGCCACAAAATGGTGGATTACAAATTTTTTCACAACACCCTCAATATGGGTATCAAATGAAAGGGCTTGACTAGTAGAATGCTATACACTATGATAAATTTCAAATACAAGATGGCCGCCACCACAAAATGGCGAATTACATTTTTTTTTCACAACTCCTTCAGTATAGGTATCAAATAAAAGGGCTTGACAAGTAGAATAATGTACACTTTATTGAAAAGGAATCGGGGGACCTCTTAGAATAGAAGGTGTTCCACAGAACGGTCCCCCGACTTCCACATGAATTTCTATTTAAATAAAATTTTATTTCATGCTTTTTGTAGGGATACCTTAATTTTTTATTATTTTGTGTCAGGGGTTTTTAAATTTTAAATTTATTTTTTTATAAAACCTCTTTTAACGTTGCTTGATCGCAAAAACGTGCGCAGTTGACGCGAGTTGAGCACGGGTTGGTTGAATTGTGTAGTAGTAATACAAAAGCGTGTGGATTTCGCGAGACCGGTGTCGCCAGTTGGACACGGAAAGGGAAATACGCTGTGTGGCCACGCTACCCGATGCTCTATAGCTTTCTTACTCTAAGTGCTACTACCTCCGCGCGGGGGAACGCGCGCGGGAGCGCCGCGTGTGCGTAAAGACGCAAGACAAGAAGCTATATGTATGACGACCGGTAAGATCAGCACTTGTTCTGACACGAACGTAGCCACAACGAGTACACCAGCGGGACGTGGGTAGGTTGGTCAAAGTTCATCGTGACCACAACCACTCTGAAAAGAGCCAAGCGACGGAGCAGAAGAACGTAGTCAAGCACTGGTGAGTATGGGCTGAGGCTTCGTTGAAGATCGCGACCTGAAGCGTCAATGTAAGCGATACCAACACAGTGCTTACACTGTGACGCTTCGAAGTGCGGAGCGTCTCACGGTCTCCCGGATAACGAGAAACGAGCCGCATCAATCTTAATCTATATACATATAATAAAATTGTAGAAAAGTGGTGTCTGTACAATGGAAATATATAAAAAAAAGTAGCAGGGGTTGTTATTATATCGATGCCGAACCCGAAATTGTATTTTTTTTTTGTCTGTCTGTGTGTTTGTGCACGACGATCACGGCGAAAATTTGTTAAGGTATTCTATCAGAGTACGTACACGCCCAAATGACAAGCACAAAAAACACTTGGCCCCTAGTGCCCGGCGGCCCGCCTACCCTTGGTTACGGTAGCGGCCAAGGCCACGGCGAGGCAAGGGGTGCTAAGAATCCCCTGAAAAGATCGGGCTACCACAATCACCGAAAACTGGACCTGGCAACATACAACACGCGTACACTCCGGCCCGACGAGAAGATCACCGAACTCGAGGAAGAATTGAGCAAGATACGATGGAGTATAGTGGGGTTATCTGAAGTCCGAAGAGAGGGGGAGGACTCGATAATCCTCAAATCCGGAAACTTGCTCTATTTCCGGGAGGGCGACCAGCAGTCCCAAGGTGGTGTCGGGTTTATCGTCCATAAGTCCATTGTGAGCAACGTGGTGAAGATCGAGAGTGTGTCGACCAGTGTGGCGTACCTTATACTCAGAATATCCGAAAGGTATTCGCTGAAGGTCGTACAGGTTTACGCCATGCATGGCTCTAAAACTCACTTTACCGTTGTCATGGGGGACTTTAACGCGAAACTGGGTAAACGAAACGATGATGAGCTGCGAGTGGGGCAATTTGGAGTTGGACGCCGGAACCACCGGGGCCACCTACTGGCTAGTTTTATGGAGAAGGAAGGCCTCTTTATGATGAATACCTTCTTCAGGGTCATTTCTTTTTTTCCTTCTTAGTTTTAATCATGATCTGGCAGTTTGAGTAGTTTATGCGGCCTACCCAAATGTCCTGTCTTTGGTATTGTTCGTCGAATCGTTGAGCTCCTCAAGTTCTGAGTTGAGCTCCACGATTTTTGACAAATGCGTGCACTGATTGGACAGGTCCGCTCAATCTGTGTGGTTCTTTCCTCAAAAGACCATTTCAGACACCAATCTACATGGTCTTCACACGATCTGACCAAGATTTGTCTGGACTTTAAAAGAGACTGTGACTTCTGAGTTTGTTTCGGCCTTTCTTCTCAGAATAGTCAGTTAGGAAACGCCGACCTCATCTAGTTTAAAAAAAAATATGATTGACGTGTAAAAGTGTTTGTACAAACCTACTTACAGAAATAAAAATCATCATTTATCATTTATTCAGAAAACATGAGCACAGGAAGTGGACCTGGCAGAGCCCGGATGGTGCAACTAAAAATGAGATTGACTTCATTATGTCGACGAAGAAGCAAGTGTTCAATGATGTCTCTGTGATCAACGCGGTGAAAACCGGAAGAGATCACTGCATGGTAAGAGGCACATTGAACTTAAATATCAAGCTGGAAAGATCTCGACTGATGAAGTCTACGCTCCGTCCAGCACCGATCCAGGTCCAAAACCCCGAGAGCTTTCAGCTCGAACTCCAGAATCGTTTCGAGTGCCTAGGGAGCTCCGTGGACGATTATAACGATGGGTTCGTGGAAACTGTCCATACGGTCGGGTCTAAGATCTTCAAGACCCGTCGTACGAATTCAAAAAAGAAGCTCTCTGATCCTACTTTGCGGCTCATGAAGGAGAGGCGCGAGATGATCCGAAGACTGCATCTTCGGATGATGCGCAAAATTACCGGCAACTCAATAGACAGATCTCTAAGTCCTTGAAAAGCGATCTTCGCCGCTTTAATACAGACCGTATTAAGGACGCGATAGAGCGAAATAAAGGCTCCAAGGTCTTTGCTAGAGATCTGTCTATTGGGCAGAGCCAGCTTTGAAACTGAAGACCGATGATGGCAGGATCGTATCCGCCAAACCTGAACTGTTGAGAGAGATCGAAAGGTTCTATGGACAGTTATACACGTCAACAAGTAACCCCGTTATGAATCTGGGAAACGACCCAAGAGCTAGATTGACCCGGCACTATACCGAAGACATCCCGGACGTCAGCCTGTACGAGATTAGGATGGCTCTGAAGCAGCTCAAAAACAACAAGGCGCCGGGTGATGACGGAATTACGGCCGAGTTGCTGAAGGCCGGCGGAAAACCCGTTCTTAAGGCCCTTTAGAAGCTGTTTGGTTCCGTCATACTCGAGGGCAAGACACCACAGGCATGGAACAGAGGTGTGGTGATACTTTTCTTTAAGAAGGGCGACAATGCCCTTCTTAAGAATTATAGGCCCATCTCACTTCTGAGCCATGTCTACAAGCTGTTTTCGAGAGTCATCACGAACCGTCTCGCGCGCAGGTTTGACGACTTCCAGCCTCCCGAACAAGCCGGATTCCGTAAAGGCTTTAGCACCGTAGACCACATACATACGCTGCGTCAGGTTATACAGAAGACCGAAGAATATAACTTGCCTCTCTGCTTAGCGTTTGTGGACTACGAGAAAGCCTTTGATTCGATCGAGACATGGGCTGTGCTGCAGTCTCTTCAACGGTGCTAGATCGACTATCGGTACATCGAAGTGCTGAAGTGTCTGTACGAAAACGCCACTATGTCAGTCCGACTCCAGGATCAGACCTCGAAACCTATCCTTCTGCAGCGAGGTGTAAGACAGGGAGACGTTATCTCTCCGAAACTGTTCACCGCTGCACTGGAGGATGTCTTCAAGGTTCTGGACTGGAAAGGGGCTGGCATCAACATCAACGGCGAGTACATAACTCACCTTCGATTTGCCGACGATATCGTAGTCATGGCTGAGACTATGGAGGACCTCAGTACAATGCTCGATGACCTCAGTAGAGCCTCCGAAAGAGTGGGTCTTAAAATGAACATGGACAAAACAAAGGTCATGTCAAATGCCCATGTAACACCCACTCTCATAAAGATCGGAGACGCTACACTCGAAGTCGTGGACGAATATGTTTACCTAGGACAAACTGTCCAGCTAGGGAGGTCTAACTTCGAGAAAGAAGTCAATCGTCGAATCCGACTCGGCTGGGCAGCGTTCGGGAAGCTACGCGATATCTTCTCGTCCCACATACCGCAGTGTCTCAAGAAGAAAGTCTTTGACCAGTGCGTGTTGCCAGTGATGACTTATGGCACTGAAACGTGGTCGCTCACAATGGGCCTTATAAGAAGGCTAAAAGTCACCCAAAGGGCAATGGAGAGGGCTATGCTTGGAGTTTCCCTGCGTGATCGAATCAGGAATGAGGAGATCCGCAGGAGAACCAAGGTAACCGACATAGCCCGAAGAATTGACAAACTTAAGTGGCAGTGGGCAGTTCACATTACTCGCAGAACAGATGGCCGATGGGGCCGAAAGGTTCTGGAGTGGCGACCGCGTATAGTAAGACGTAGCGTTGCAAGGCCTCCCACAAGGTGGACCGACGACCTTGTGAAGGCCGCAGGAACCCGTTGGATGCGAGAAGCACAGAACCGGTCGAAGTGGAAGTGCTTGGGGGAGGCCTATGTCCAGCAGTGGACGTCTTTCGGCTGAAATGATGATGATGATGATGACGTACACGCTTCGCGCCTGCGCGTCCGATCTTCGGAACTACTGGACGGACTTGAATGATTTTTTTTGTTGTATAGTATTATCTCTGGGCAACATATAGGCTATAATTTATCTTGGAAACTTGAACACCTGATGCAGAACCGAAACAGACCAGCTTAACTATAAGAGATACAAAAATGGTACCATAGCAAAAATTGTTCCACGTGATGAGCATTTTCTGCTGAGAGAATAAATTTGAAGATCTGGAACACCTGAAGGGAAACTCCAAGAGCCCAGCTACACCATAACACATAAAGGAATGACGTCTTAGTAAAAGTTATTCGGTCTGATGGGCATTTCCTGTTGACTTATAAAAATCGAAGATCAGAAACATCTGATGTGGAAATCAAAGTTATCACTAATTTCACCTCCACGCGGTGAAGGCTGTAACAGTTTAGGACTAATTTTCGATGACGATGATACTCGTATATCATTGAAAATTTGACCTACTGGCCAAAACTTCCATTTATTTTTTTTGAACGTGAAGAAATGCTCATGCATTCTGCACTTCCACGGGGAGATAGTGCAGTTATGTAGGACTCTAACCCACTAAAACTCCACGGTGTCCTCCTCTGCCGCTTACGGCGGGAACATGGGCACGCGTTAGCACTCATCCGTGAACCCGCCGCGGCTGTCCGTCACCGTCGTCTGTGGAGTACTCCCCATCACCGGCGCACCAGAACACATAGCACGCCGTGACCACCCCAGGGACTAAACCAGCACATGGGCGCCAGACGACCCCGTATCTGGGCACCCTTGGTAGGGGAGCAGTCACTTAGATTTTAATTGATCAGGTATCTTTACAATAAAACTATAACCATGCCTAGAAAGAGGTCAAATCTTTCCCAATGTTCCAAAGGAGCTAAAAGATTGAGGATCATAAGATCCCAAGAATCTACCGAAGAGCGTCAGGAGAGACTTGATGCTGTTCGAGAACATCAGGCTTCAACTCGCTCCGTGGAAACCTCTTCGGATCGCGAAGCACGCCTGCGTTGTCAGCGTATTTACGCATCTACATCCAGATCTCTAGAGACCAGTGAAGAATATGAAGCGCGACTGACCGCTGATCGTGAACGTCATGCATTGTCTCGCGAGTCGGAGACGTTCACGGATAGAACGACACGGAATTGCGCTTGAGTTCCAAGCGTATCTACGAATCGACTTTTAGGTCTCCAGAGACAAGTGGGGAACGTGATGCGCGACTGACCGCTGATCGTGAACGTCACGCATTATCTCGCGAGTCGGAGACGTTCACGGATAGAGAATTGCGCTTGAGTTCTCAGCGTATCTACGCATCTGCTTCTAGGTCTCTAGAGACAAGTGCGGAACGTGATGTGCGACTGTCCGCTAATTGTGAGCGACATGCATTGTCTCGCGAATCGGAAACGTTTACCGATACAGAATCAGGCTTGAGTTCTCAGCGTATTCGCACATCTACTAACAGGTCTTTTGAAACGAGTGATGAACGTAAGATTATCATACATTGTCCCGAACACGCACACAACAAAATATTCATAATCAGTTAGAAAGTGAGAAAAAAAGAATTGCTGGAGTACATTCTCTGAACAGAATGTCGATATCATCTGAAGAATCGGATGTGTCTCAAGATATAGCCGTAGGGCATGGCGAGGGTTGATAAGGAACGGAGTGCATTTACGTATACTCCTATGATTGACTACGCCACATATTCCGCCATCGGAGGTAGGTATGGTTAAAAATTTTACTTTTTGTGAAGCTGAAAAGAAACAAACGGTATGTGTTGCTCAGGCGGGAAAGTACATATTATATTATATTGAAATATTACAAAATCCTCCAGAAACATTAAGATCACTGCTAATCGGTGACCATCCACAGTCAAAACATTTCTTGGACACCATACGTTCGTACAATAAATAAATAAAATAAAATAAAAAAAGCCATTTATTCTACTACTCTCTTACACTTGTATCATGCGTATACATAATTAACAATAAATCATTACAATTTCTAACATGCAAAATTATATATTATTATATTTAGGTATATACAGCATGTAACAAAAACCCTGTCCGATCCTTAAGAGTATTATTCGGCATCGTACTGCGTACACATATACGTAACCATTTATTGGATTTGAGATTATTAATTTTCCCCAGTGAATTTAATTAAATAAAAATAAAAAATAAAGACTGATTAAAGGCAACACTGATCGCTCGACAAAGTTCACGTGTACTACCTACAGTCACAGTATAAAGATATATCTTTATACTGTGCTACAGTTTTGTGTCAAAGGAGCCGCCTGAGCGAGACGGTTTGTATGATCCTTTGTCATGAACCTGCTTTGTCGCGCGCCGCCAAAGAAACTTATAACGAAAGAAACCTACGCTACGTCATACCTTATGCCTACGCTTAGGCAGGCGTATCAGCTGATATTGTTTTGTAGGCGTAGTGATACGAATTTCAGACACAAGATAAATGTAGCCCTGTTATGGGCTTTTTTTAAATGTGATGTGCTTTTGGCAATGTACTTACCGACTGCGCAGGTATCAGTTCATTAAAACATCCACTTGTTGTTGTTGCATAGTTCGGCGATCGTGCTCCACATGTCCACCTCCAACACTAATACACATTCGACACCTTTTCGCTAAATTTGCACGTACTTCGTGGTTCGTAATCAGTGGCACAAAGGATTTGTCGCACGTTGCGCTCTCGTGGTCTTCCAGCATCAGCGGCCTGCGACTCGTGCCCATGAACACTGCCTGTGGTGTACACACGGTTATGCAGGCGTTGGAACGCACGCTCCGACGCGGTACTGTCACACCTGGGCCCGGCCTATTAGCGTAGCGCACCTCATACCTTCTACGCGCAGCTGCATAATTACAGTCGGTCTTGCCTAAGCACATCAACATATCGACACCTCCTAAGTACAACTAAGTAACTGAAAAGTGCAAATTTTAATGTACGCTGTGTTTGTTTGTTGTATTTGTGTTGTGTGTCGCTGTGTTTGTTGTGGTTGTTTGTCGACGTTTGAGAAAAAAGTAGGTTGGGTTAAATTGAAAAAATAAAATAAAAATGTATGTGGTAAATAAAGGTTTTTAGATGCCAAAAATGCAATAAAAACCGATTCGTGTATCTGGCAGATACATACGTATACTTAGCGGGTGTCGATATTAAAATAGGTATTCCTGATTGGAATACGACATTGTTCGCGAAACGATAGCGGCACGTGATACGTACGGACGTCCGATCGAAAGCTATCTCCACGAAAGACTGGCAACAAGTAGCGCGCCGGTAGCCGGTAGGCAACCAGTCGGCGGCATCAAAGAGTCGGCGACTCGAGCGGCGAGTTGAAAGAGTGCCTACAACGCGGTAGTGTAGGGCGGTGTTCTTTGAAATAAAAATAGGTAAAAATAAAAAGATTTTGCCGGCGGGTGGAGTGTTGTCAACTTATGAAAATTTGCCATATTCAGTGTTAAATTTTGCATGGATTATAAAAATAAAAAATCAGTAACTTTTGGTTTTTAAGAGTTACATTTTTATAACAATTTTTTCTAGTACGTATTGCAGTATTAGTAATTACTGCATATTATGTTTTCAACATTCCATCCTTCTTTAAGATTTTAGGCAACCTTTTTTGTCATTTTTCTGATTTAAAAATCAAACTTTTGAATATTGAACTGCTTCTGTCAAGTGAATTTTCTCGTGAAGTTTAGGGACTGGTTGTTTGTTGATCACTGCTGACGGCTGCAATTATTTTTTTCTTTGCTTATAATCGTAAAAATATGATGAAAATATGATATTAATCATCTAAATTGGATTCGAGAGAAGTCTTCAATATACAGGGTTATTTGTAAAACACCAGTAACCTCTTAAGAGGTCATTGTACTCATCATTATGAACAACTTTTACTATGGGACCAAACCCGAAATCGCGAAAAAGAAATCAGCTGTTCCCTACATTTATGTTCGTATAACTCGTCAAAATGTAGGGAACAGCTGATTTTTTTTTCGCGATTTCAGGTTTGGTCCCATAGTAAAAGTTGTTCATAATGACGAGTACAATGACCTCTTAAGAGGTTACTGGTGTTTTACAAATAACCCTGTATAACTCTTTTTGATCTTATCAGGTATGTGTATTTCTACTCGTTACCTATTTTTTGGTAAAAGTGGTTCAGCTTGTTACAGCATTCTTAATGTGCGTTATTTTGTCTAGGATACGCCTGAAGATATAAGAATAACAAGCCGAGTTGTCGGCCCTACCCTACCCCTACCTATCCCCTTCGTACTATTCTGTTCCCGGATTTTTAAATAAGTTGAGGAGTGAAGATTCAGCAGTGGGAGCAGTTTCAAAATTACCGACCAGATATGGAATACAAGTTGCCGAAGTGATCCAGGATTTATCAGATATTATTTTCTTTCATTGATTTTTTTACTAATATTATTGTCGTATAATAGTTGTTTAGTGTACTAACTTTAATTGCAGAATACTACAGGTTTTATATCTTTCGTTCGTGATTAGTGCTACGCGATCGTAGGGAAATTTCAGTTGCAACTGCAGTTAAACTCGACGCGTAATTTATCCAATTTTGAAACATAATTCAAGGTACAAAAAACCTCAAGTATTAATTTTTTTTTCTTTAATTTCTACTTTTATATCAGTTTTTGTAAGTTCGGTTATTTTTATAGGTATATCAAAATTATACGTATTTTAAGTGGCGAAGAAGTGTTTCCTTTTTATATCGCTACAGTATGTTGAACCAGGATGGATCGGACAGGGTTTTTATATATATTTTTTTTATTCATTACATTTTAAATTATTTGATATTTAATATATTTTATATTGTATGATAGTGCTTAATTGATTTTGAAAATTGATTTGATTGAATTTTATGTTGTAATAATAATAATGTATTTATAATAAATAATATTAATTAATTAAATTAGTAGTAGTCGCCTCCTTGGCGTAGGCCTCCCCCAGTTTTTTCCAGTAGTGTCGTTCGTACAATAATGCCTTTCAAAAGACATCTTTTGTTGCGAAACAGATTTCAGAAGGCCCATTTATGCCAACATTCAAAGTGCAAGGCCAAGTTTACCACCTTATTGGTTCATTATTGCCTGAAAATGACGTCTCGAATCGTCTCGCGCACCCCGTTGTTTTCCAGTCTCCGGGCTCTTAGAATTCGACATCAGAAGTTTTAGATCTTCGATTTTGACGACCCCGTTGTCGCTGGCATAAGCAACAGGATCCGCGTACGAAGTCGCGGGCAGAAGCTATTAACCATATAAATATTGTGGCTCATAATCCGACCAAGTGAATGTCGCGTCCGGGGGCCTACAGGTTTGCGTGCACGCACTTCCTCTACGCAGTATCGAGTTAGTTCTTTTACGAAATAAAAACTAGTAAAAAACCGGGCAAGAGCGAGTCGGACTCGCGCACCGAGGGTTCCGTACCATCATGTTTTTATCTAGCAACCAATGACAAGCTTGTAATATCTCTTGGTGAAAATGACTATAACGAAAAATTGGTGTTGACACAAATTCTAAAAATTATAAAGTATTACAGCTGCAACAAAATTATTGTACTAAACGTAACTAAAAATAATTATCTAGATGTAAACAAGCTAAATAATTCCATAATGAAAATATGTAAAGAATACAAAAATTGTTCCTATGTAAATTGTAATAATCTTAAACTTAGTGATCTTTGTAAATCTATTAATTATATTATTGACTGTAATGACTATGACACCAAATTTTTAAAGTTTTCGGAAATGAAAAAGTGTTTAAAAAGTCTAAGCCAACAAAACAATACTTTAAATTTGAATTGCAGCTGTATACCTAAAAAGGGTACAATACCCTATTATTTTAAACCTCAGATTGTAGGAATGTCAACTAATACTAAAAACAAAACAGTACTAAAGCCCTTACCGCAAAAAATAGGGACTATTCCATATTATTTCCCCGTAACAAAAAAATGTCAAAGTAGTCTGACGTCTAATGACAACAATCTTTTTCGTGTACAATAACCTACGTTTATTACATCAAAACATAAATGGGCTGCTGGCTAAGAGTGACATAATAACGGAATTCATAGACACTCTTTCAAACAATGGCAAATATGTACATATATTGTGTTTTACAGAACACAATATGACGATGAGCGATGTTGATCTTCTGAACATTCCAAATTACTCTTTAGCTACCTCCTTTACTAGACAAAAACGGAATGGTGGATCTTGTATATTAATACACAACCATATTAGATATACAGAGATAGATCTTGTGAAAGTTGTAAATGTCTGTAATGTTTTTGAATGCTGTGCGGTTGAGCTAACGGATCATAAAATCATAATAGTATGTATATATAGAGTGCCAGGACCAAACAAAATGGAAATATTTTTTGACAACTTAATGTATATATTAGAACAAATTTGCTATAGAAATAAATATAAAATAATAATATGCGGTGACTTTAACATTGATATGTTACAAAAAACTAAGCATTCCTCTCAATTTAAACGTCTATTAAAAGAGTTTAATCTTACAATAGAAATAAAGAAACCTACTAGGCCTAGTAGTGGTACTTGCCTAGATAATATTTTTCACAATATACGGGGATGTAAAAGTGAGTTACTAGAATTAGGGGTATCTGACCATTTAGCGCAACTGATGCAGTTTCCTGTACAACAAACGTGTGCATTGAAATATTATTATGTTAAAAGACGAGACTATAGCAAGGAAAACATGTATCAGTTTAGACAATGCATAGGCAGTTTGAGCTTTTCAGACGTTTTTCAAGCAGATAACCCTAATGAAAAGTATAATGCGTTTTTTGACTTATTCAAACTTTTCTACGACCTATGTTTCCCAAAATTAAGATGCAAAATATCGACAACTCATAAACCAAAGTGGATCACACCGGGAATTAAAGTCTGCAGCAAAAAGAGACGGTCTCTGCTATGGCAATATAGACTTAATCCTAACAAGGACACAAAAAATGCTTTATCAACATTCAGCGCCAGGTACCGCCGCGTTATCAAACAGACACAAAAAGCACAAAACAGCTGCTACATAGAAACTAGTAGCAATAAGTCTAAAGCTACATGGAAAATTATAAACAATTTGAAGAGTAACGTGCCGAAAACACATATTAATGCTATTGAGGTAAACAACAAACTTATCACGAACCCTCAAAGTATTGCGCAAAATTTTAATGATTATTTCATAGACCTAGTTCAATCCAATGGAAATCTTCTAACTTATAATAATACGAATGTTTTAAAATCCCATAAATCTATGTTCATGGAACCAATAGTCCCAAAAGAAATGATAACTATAATAAATAACCTCAAAAACACAAATAGTACTGGGTATGATGACATCAAGACCAGCGTGGTCAAATCAGTAGGACCTACTATAGCACCAGTGCTATGTGATATTATAAATGCTTGTATACAGAATGGGGTTTATCCAGAAGCTCTAAAAATCTCGATTGTCAAGCCATTATACAAAAAAGATGACAAAACAAAAATGTGCAATTATAGACCTGTAGCGTTAATTCCTATATTTTCAAAAATTTTTGAGAAAGTTATTTATAATAGACTTAACAATTTTTTTGAAAAAAACAACATTTTTTGTAAGGAACAAATGGGATTCAGGCAAAACAAAACTATTAATATGGCAGTGTACAACTTCCTTAAAAAGATACACCATAACATGGACAACAGAAAACAGGCTGTAGCAATGTATATGGACATGACCCGCGCTTTTGATTACGTTGACCATAAAATACTATTAAAGAAGCTCTATAGCTACGGTATCAGAGGTAATTTGCTTGACCTCATACAATCGTATCTAGAAGGTAGAAAACAGCTTACTCAGATCAGCCAAGTAAATATTAAGACAAAAACTGAAACAATATACTCCTCAAGTACGAGAACAATTTTGTATGGGGTGCCACAAGGGACTGTCATAGGTCCATTGCTTTTTATCTGTTACATAAACGATTTCCCCAAAGTAACCAGTCGTCAGATGTGCTTATTTGCAGACGATAGCACTATTGTTTTCGACCAGGGTAATTTTAAAGAAATTGAATTAGATATAAACACTAACCTGGTGTCAATCATAGAATGGTTAAATGCTAACAACCTTAAAATTAATTTAACAAAAACCAAAATTATGGACTTTAAACTTCGACAAAATAAACAAACACAATACCAAATTAGATACAAAGGAGACGCAGTACTAGAAACAAACACTACAAAGTTTTTAGGATTGCACATTGACAATGATATGTCATGGAAAACTCAAATTGATAGTGTTTGTTTGAAACTTTACCGATTCTCTTATGCCCTATATATGCTAGGTAAAATTGCAAACAAAACAGCCCTCTTAACGGCATATCACGGTTATGTAGCCTCCACATTGAGGTATGGACTTATATTCTGGGGTAATGCTTCAAATATATCCTCCGTGCTTTTGGCACAAAAAAGATGCATCCGAGCCATCTGCAAATTAAAAACAACAGATACATGTAAGCCACACTTTAGGAATTTAAATATTCTGACAGTACCTTCACTGTATATCTATGAGGTTCTGATGTTTGTAAAAACCAATATACACTTGTTTAGTCATGTAGAAAGTCAACGTCGCTCAGATAAGCTGAAAACAATAATCACAAGAACTGCTTTTGCATATAAAAGTGTCTATGCAATGGCACCAAAATTGTATAACCAACTACCTTGTCATATTAGAAATTGTAAGAATAATAATGAATTCAAAAGCGAGCTCTTTAAGCTACTAAATGATAAGGTATATTATTCAGTCAAGGAGTATATGGATGACAAATTTTGAAGAATTTTTATTTTTTTATGTTTCTCTTTTTTATAATGTATAACTGTGTTTTTGAAATCTTTTGACATTTTCATGACATTTTCCTTATATTATTATGACAATTTTATAACTTGACATGCTTATTAATGTTTTTTTTTCTGACATTTTTAATTCGTTTATAACGACTGCATGTATTCTTTTTTGTTTTAATGTTTAATACCTCTTAAGTTTACTATAACTTTAACTTGGATTTTGTATGCCTATCGGCGGAACATGGTTTGTGCACTTGACATGTATATTGAAAAACACCTGTAATCACCTATGTTCACAAAATAAATAAATTCAATTCAATTCAATTCAATTCAATAAATTTTCACCGGCGAGCTACTTACTAGATCTCGTTGAAACCAATTTTCGGTGGAAGTTTACATGGTAATGTTGTGTACATTTACTGTATAAAGTATTATATGATTTTAATTATTGTGAATGTGAGCACTAGGTATGTGGGTATTTTTTTTTCTCTCTTCGTTTTAATCATGATCTGGCAGTTTGAGTAGTTTATGCGGCCTACCCAAATGTCCTGTCTTTGGTATTGTTCGTCGAATCGTTGAGCTCCTCAAGTTCTGAGTTGAGCTCCACGATTTTTGACAAATGCGTGCACTGATTGGACAGGTCCGCTTAATCTGTGTGGTTCTTTCCTCAAAAGACCATTTCAGACACCAATCTACATGGTCTTCACATGATCTGACCAAGATTTTGTCTGGACTTTAAAAAGAGACTGTGACTTCTGAGTTTGTTTCGGCCTTTCTTCTCAGAATAGTCAGTTAGGAAACGCCGACCTCATCTAGTTTAAAAAAAAATATGATTGACGTGTAAAAGTGTTTGTACAAACCTACTTACAGAAATAAAATCTTTTATGATTTATCATATTGTTTAGATATAATCGCAGTGGCAGGGCCTGATGGCAGGCAAATACGGCGAATTAGGCGCAGCAGGGCCTCGCGGGGAGAGGCGCAGGGTCGCGGGCGGCGCGAAGCCTTCCGTGGTAATTAGTTGTGCGATAAGGCGACAACGACGAACGTCGCCGGCTCTAATGAAAAAATAATGACGTCAACGCGCGCTCTCTTCATCGAGTCAATTAGTGGAGATCGTGTCACCGCTGCGGCCGACACTCAGAGCCAAACCACATGGTGCGGTGCACCGCAAAGATTTCGACGAATCGGCGGGCACCCGAGCTGCTCGTGTGCCCGCCGATTCGGCAAAAAAAAAAATCCCTATGTCCATCATATAGCAGTTTCGACCCACTGCCCGCCCGGCCGCCCGGCCGCCGCACGAGCGGCATCAGACATAACTTGTCGCCCGCTTAGCGACCTCGTAAAAATATTAGCTTCGCGTTTCATATCAAGTCGTTATAATAATACGTCAACTCGTAAATAAGCTTCATATACCAACATAAAATTTACGAGTATTTCATGATAAAATTTACTGTAGTGGTCCATACATAGGTAATCCACATTTTTACTCGACTGCGGTGGAGCCCAAAAGTAATGTTTTTTTGATGGTATGTAATGTAGGTATGTAGTACCTATGTCTCTATTCGGATGTGATAAAAGAAAGGGTTCGAGGCAGCGATTCCTAAAATATAACACGTTTTTACTGACTTCAAAAGAGAAGGACCCGTATGTATGAATGTCAGCGATTTTCTCAAAAACTAATGAAGCAATTTTGATAATTATTTCATTAATGTGATCTGCATACTTTCAGGAAGGTTTTAGTATACATATAATACATTAGGTAATTATTCTTATGTAAGAAGTTATGATTTATTCCGGTCATGCATAAATGTAGGTACTGCATCTCCGGCATTTCTCTGCGAATTTTGATGATTCTTCCAGTCGGTGTCTTCAATTATGTTTCACAGCTTCATTCGAAGCGATTTATTGTTTACGTATTGTAGCAGCATTCCGCGTTTCCGTGCTCAAGCCTTCGCACGTCTCCGCTCTTACAAATAGATCCAGCTCCTCAAAAATGGGCAAGAAAAGGAAGATAGAAAAAACTGAAGAAAAAATACAAAAGTTGCAAAATAAATTGCAGGCAACGACTAATCGCCGTATTATTTGTTCATCCGAAGAAGACTTACAGTAAGTTACAGAATTATTATAAAACTATTATCAGTGATGCGAGGTTACCAAATTTGGGTCTCCTCTGTCATTATATTATAAAGTGATGCGTACTGCCATACTGGGGCTGATACTGTCACATAATACTTACTTACCTAAGTGATGCGAGGCTACCAAGCTTGGGTTGTCGACATAACTATAACAATACCTGAATTGATAAAAACGTCTAGACCTACTTCTTCACAACCAGTTTTAAGATTTCCTTTTTTCGACGTTCGTCCTCAGATCTGTCCCGCTAAATGCTTAGAAGTTTATATAAATAAGACTCAACCGCTTCGCAAAAATGATTATTTATTTGTAAGCTATAGAAAACCACACTCAAAAGTTTCATCACAAACACTTAGTCACTGGATAAAAGATACACTTTACAGTAGCGGTATAGATACGTCCGTATTTAGTGCGCACAGCACTCGTCATGCAGCCACATCCTCTGCCAATAGACTTGGAGTCAATATTGACCTGATAAAATATACACTTTACAGTAGCGGTATAGATACGTCCGTATTTAGTGCGCACAGCACTCGTCATGCAGCCACATCCTCTGCCAATAGACTTGGAGTCAATATTGACCTGATAAAAGATACACTTTACAGTAGCGGTATAGATACGTCCGTATTTAGTGCGCACAGCACTCGTCATGCAGCCACATCCTCTGCCAATAGACTTGGAGTCAATATTGACCTGATAAAAGATACACTTTACAGTAGCGGTATAGATACGTCCGTATTTAGTGCGCACAGCACTCGTCATGCAGCCACATCCTCTGCCAATAGACTTGGAGTCAATATTGAGCTGATAAAAGATACACTTTACAGTAGCGGTATAGATACGTCCGTATTTAGTGCGCACAGCACTCGTCATGCAGCCACATCCTCTGCCAATAGACTTGGAGTCAATATTGACCTGATAAGAAAAACTGCCGGATGGAGTGAATCATCTTCTGTCTTCGCAAAACACTATAATAGGCAGGTTGTAACTGATCCTCATCTCTTTGCCACTACAGTACTGGCTGGTGGTCATGATCTGTAACAATTACAAGTAATATTAGATTAAGAATATAAATAAATGTAAAATAAAGTTAAGTCAATGATAAACAGTTATAATAAAAACCGGCCAAGTGCGTGTCGGGCCACGCACAGTGTAGGGTTCCGTAGTAGCCCGTTATCACAATATAGTACGATTCTGTTGTTCTTTATTCTGAATATAAGTAATGGTAAAGATATTAGAAGTGAATGGTTATAATAACAAAAACCGACTTTAAACTTGAATTATCATTGCTAAGACGTGCGGGGATGTCGATCAGAAGTGTGATGGTCTTAAACGTTTAACAAGTTCGTTTGTGACTTCTATCTCAGCTCTTCTTCGTCAGCGCCATCTAGCGGCAGTATTGTGAAAGTTATGATAATTTATTGTGGTTTTTTTAGTTTTTTTTTCATATTTTGTTTTTCAGTGCAAGTCTTTGCCCGTTATAAACAAGTAACTGCTTCATCTTAGCCACTTTAAAGGATTAATGCTCAGGATTTTGTATTTCGCACCTTTAAAGTAAAACCGTTACTAAACGAAATTATAAAATTTACAGGTAAAATTTTATAATTTCGTTTAGTAACGGTTTTACTTTAAAGGTGCGAATTGTGTGTACAAAATTATCGAACACCCGAGTTCAACGACTATTACTGCTAAACTAATAAAGTTATCTTAATTCCTATAGTTTTAAAGTTCATGAACGCACTATCATCGTGAATTTTTCCAGATTTTTCAAGCCAGCAGTTTAGCTTTTAGAGGGGGGGGGCGGACGCCCTACTGGAACAAAAATTTGCACTTTAAAGTTTAATATTTCGTAAATGGAGCATTAAATCGAAAAATAATTTTAGCAACCCCCCAAGTCATTTTAGTAGACCTATTCAACGATACCCCACACGATGGGGTAGACGACGAAAAAAATATTCATCCCCACTGCACATGTAGGGGAGCTACCCTAAAAAAAATATTTTCCAAAATTTTATTCTACCACTTTCTCGGCGTAATTGATATACACACTCCTACAAAATTACAGCTTTCTAGCACTAACGGTCTCTTAGCAAAACCTCGGACAGACGGACGGACATGACGAAACTATAAGGGTTCCTTGTAGGTACCTACTACGGAACCCTAAAAAGCACTTGTGATTACTCACCTGTCTTGTTTAATTTCGCATTTTTGTCTCTGAACATCTACAATACGTAAATAATAAATCGCTTCGAATGAAGCTGTGAAACGTAATTAAAAATCAAACGAACTTACCAAGTGAAGTTCGATGATAATTATGTGAACAGCTTCATTCGAAGCGATTTATACCCTCCCTAGACAAGTTACCTACCCTACCCTAGATAAATAAAAATGTGAAATGTTTATTAGCTTTCAACAAAATGATATTAAAATAAATAAAATAAAATATTTTTAATTCAGATATCAAAGATCCATAGGTAGGTACATTATAAATAACAATATTACATAAATGACAATACCTAACAATTAAAATGAGGATTAAAATGATTAAAATGAACATAAAAAAAAAAAAAAAAGAAAATGAAAAATAAGAGTCAAAATTAACATTAAAATTAAAATCAAAATTAGAATCAAAATTTAAATCAATAACAAAATTTAAATGCAAATTAAAATTGTAATTAAATGACCGATTTAATAAGGGACCTCCACAGCGGAGATGAAACCCTGTCAGCCACAGTCTTCAAGATTATGTTGCGGCTGCCACGCATTCTGCAGATCAAGGATACCGTCCTCTTGCGAATGTTGGCATGGAAGCCATCAGTGCGAAACAACGCGAACATCCCCGATGCACTACAGAAACGTGGCAGCCCCAACATCATCCTGAAGATATTATTATACTGGACGCGAAGGGCATCTAGTGATCTTTTGGTGTGACAGACCCACAGACTTCCAGTGTAAAAGCTCTGACAATATGCCTTTAAAAGCGTAATTTTTACTTGTTCAGAACAACGGGAGAATCTGCGGGCCAGCATATTACCTCTGACCGCCAGAGCCCTACGCTCCCTCTCAATGTCTACATCGTCCTGAAGGCCGTCGGTAAGGAAATGTCCCAGATATTTAAACTTCACGACACGATTTATGCTCAAGCCATTTAGGGTAATATTGTGAGAATGATCAGAACATCCACCGGCGGCCCTAAAGACCATGTATTCACTCTTCAGTACATTATATAAAAGGCCATGTTCACCAGCATAGGCCTCACACACCTTTAATAACTCTCCGAGACCCCCCGCCGTCGGGCTCAGGGCTCAGCAGCACCATATCGTCCGCGTAGCTTATGTTGTTGATGCAAACGCCATCTACCGAGCAACCGACGTGAGCTCGACAATGAGTTATATTCGACAATGAGTTATATTCGACAATGAGTTATATTCGACAATGAGTTATATTCGACAATGAGCTATACAGCGTGTTACGTAAAGGGTATGGACATATCAAACACACTGATTCTTTTGGTGATAATGAACTACATGGCAACATTTTTTAATACCTATACCTACATAATTATAAAGTTAAGAAACATTTAACTAAAAATCAATTATGCTTCCAATTGAATTCTACACATCACTAGACCAAGTCAGCTGATCGGTGTCAATAAACTACACACAAAAGAACAACTCGGTAAAAGATTTGTTTCCCGCCGCCGTTGCAGCGCCGTGATGTGCGTGTGTGCTAGGCGCACAGACACGTAATGGATAATGTTAATGACCCTCGTAGTGCTGTGACACGTTTGTTATGATTTTAATTTAATAAACTATCGAAATAAAAAAAATATTAAGCATTTTCAAAGTTATTGCTTTTGAGCTGAAACTTTGTACAGAGATTCTGGACCAGATACACTCTTCAACCCGTTTTTATGGATATACCCTTTCCGTAACACGCTGTATAGTGATACATGTTGAAGAGCTTGGGAGAGGTCAGTCCTCCCTGTCTTACCCCGCTCTCCAGCCTGTATGCTTCCGAGAGTGTATTAGCCCACCTCA
>CATOHL010000180.1:0-39805 GCA_951800025.1 Oligia strigilis | reverse complement strand
CCAGCCATTTCAATCAACTCTAACCTATTGCACCTCAGCAATCAGCATTATTATCAGCCTAGCAAGTTCCCTGCTGGACATATGCCTCTCCAACCGCACGCCATTTAATTCGAACTTCGGCTACTTTAAACAAAAAATACCAGCCTATTATTGTTCCACTGCAGGGCAAAGGCATCTACTCGTAGAGAGAAAGCACGAGCATTGGTCACCACGCTTGCTCAAGACGGGTTGGCGAATTCAGACTTTCTTTCTTGAATTCCAGCTATTAGGTACTTACTTCTTAATCACCAATTATTTTTCTCCCTTCCAGAGCGAGGTACGGTCGCAGCACAACCGGCGTGACGGCGGCGGAGCGTCTCCGCGGCGTGCAGATGGCGGTGTGCCACGACTGCAAGGCGATGGTGCTGCAGATCATCAAGTCGTCGCGCGCGTCCCGCTCCGCGTCGCGCGACCGCGCGCTGCGACACCTCACGCTGGACCTGGCGCCCGTGTACACGGCCGACTGTTAGTGCGCGCGACACGCAGGCGAGCGGAGGCTGTGAGGGCTACCATGTTGCGATGGCCGGTCATGAGTGCACTTATCTGAAACGCCAGTTACGAGGGCTCCTACCTCACAGTGAGTGCTTCCATCAGATGTATCGGTGTGTTTACCAAAAAGTGAATCAAATTAGTTTTTGCACTCACTGGTTGAAAATAATCGATTTTACAGAACTTTTACAGAAATAGTGATCGGTTAAAAGTGATCTAAAAACTCACAAACAGTGCACTCACGAGACAATTCCGGCCGAATGTTAGCCACATCACAGTTTTACCGTTTTGGTGCATTCACCAGAGGATGGCTGTTTAGCGCGTTCACCATACAGTCTCGGCTGTTTTCCGATCGTCAGTCGGTGATCACCCAGTGGAGATACCAAAGTTGAGCTGAACGTATTTCTACTGCGACGCAACATAGAACAAATTGGAAGGACCGTCAAATACCTTCGCCTTATAAGAAGCTTACAAACTAATTGTATGGTAGATATGTTGTTTTTTCCCCATTTAATATGTTATTTTATTTTTTCATTACCTCACTAACATTGGAATCAATTATTATGATACGTTATATTTTTAATAGAAGTATTATTATGAATCTTTCAATTCCGGTTGGTAAAATTTTTGTTAGCCCTACTAATCTATTTATTTTATTTTCATTTTGTTATTATTTTTAGAGCAGGTTTTCTTTGACTTCCCAATTCATGTACCCATTATTATGTATTTTGAAAATTAATTATTTTTTATTCTGTACTTCGCCTATAGATCCTATGAAATATTAACGTTAGTTTCCATCATGTACATACTCAATGACATTAAAAATTTTAAAAATAAATATTATATACCTACTTAATAAAATATCAATAATAATATTTATCAGGGATTGTTGTGACATTCCCAATAAATTTATCGAAGTTGACACATATTTATTGAAGTCGTCACTAAAGGTTCAAAAATCGAGCTTCCAAGGTTGTGTAGTGTCTATGTTGTTTCGTATGTGGACCAGACATTTTGTTTACACAAAATGAACTTTGACAATACCCTATGACCTTTGACAGACTTTATTACCACTATTTTTCTTTATCGCACAAAATCATAAATAATAAAAGTCATTAAATTATTAAAAAATATTTATCCTACATTATCAGAGATACTCATAGTATACTGAATAAAAAAATAATGTTATATTCCAGAAATTTACTAAATAAATATTTTGTCACTTATTAATAGATATATTTTTCTCCAAATGATAGAATGTTTTACCTAATATGTCTACAATTTTGATGTAAAACTAAAAGTAATTGTGTGTTCAAAAATATTATAATGTACTATGAATGTTGTTGTACTTATAAAACGAAAATATAAATGTTATGATATGAAAATCTCGTAGAATCTGTGTTATCAACCTAACATTTTTGAAGCATGAAATCGTTTGTAATGTCAAATTGTAGAAAAGTTTTTTTTGTTAACTGTTTTATTATTTTTTGTAAAGTATAAACGTGTAAACTTCCTGTAAAATGTCAAAATCCTGATTATTGCGCAAAATTTTCTACAAATTGACGTCAAGAAATCGTACTCCTGTAGCTCCCTGACTCAATTTCAAAGACAAGTCGGATTTACACGAATGATTGATAATGAAGTATTTGACATTTATGTCAACAGTAAACTGTTTACAAATTATTTGGATATATTTGTAAACTATGTGAATTGAATAATTTTAATAGACACTGATGTAAAATCTGTATGAAGATCCGACATGAAATTGATTAAAAAAAATCTTTTAAATAGGTACTTATTATGTGTGACATTTAGAGCAATTGCGTTTTCAATAAGTTAAGTTTCCTGTGCCATACCAATCGAGATGAATAATTTTATCAGTGACGAATAATTGCATGTGCGTTAATCGCAAGCATGTCACGACAATGTGTGAAAATCCTACGTGCCTACCTATGAGTACAGATCAAGACCATATTTTGTTATAAGTTACTATTTTTTCACTTAAGTTTTTGGTTCATTACACAAAAAACACAAAACAACAAAAAAAAAACTGAAGTATTTAATTTTCTTTGAAACCGGTTGCGTGCTTTTGATAAAACTGTTTTTTTTATGAAGTAGGTATTTATATTTAAATTTATTTTTTTATAAATAAAATACTTTCCCAGTTCTTCAATAATTCGTGATACAAAAATTACGTTTGACAGTTTAGTCGACAGTATGCAACCAGCTTATTAAGTCTGATTGTTTGTATGAGATGTATGATTGTGTAAACGTTGGTTACTTCTTTCATATTCATATAAGTCACGATCACTAATGCGGCAGTAGTAAACTAACAATGTAATAAAAAAATGGGTTAAAAATTTTGTCATAATATCAGTCTGTCTTATTTGTGAAGATGAGAAAGGGAGAAAGGCATAAGGTCTAATGCGCTACAAAAATTCTTTAACACTGATTAGCCTGGAATAAATTCGTGTGTACAAAACCTTAACATGGCTAATGGTGTGTGATGGTGTGGTGGACTACTGCCGCAGTTACAGACTTGACTTTAAGTTTATTTAGAATTAACTAAATTATTTCGCGAATTATACCCACTATCTAGTACTCCTTTGTAAATATAGATGTCTAGAGTAAAACTATAGTAGCGGTTAAAAAAAAAAACGGTAGAACTATTTGCAATGTAATTAATCATCGTAATTATTAAAAACTGGGTTTTCCCATAACTCTTACATTCCCTCCGTTAATTTAGTTATTTTTAAGTTACAACTCTGTTACAATATTTTTTTTATTGCTGTAGCTAATTTACTAAAAATGGCCTAATATTAGTTTGACATTTTTGGCACTATAATGATTTTCCGTTGCGTCAGTAGATTTTTGTTTACAGAAATAGTACTTTTCAGAATTTATTTAAAATTTCATAATTTATATTAAATCTTGTAAATTAAAAGCCCAGTTAATATAACTTGTAAATGTGTAATTTAGTAGTCTGTTAGATGTTACTTAGATTGTAACTGTTTAAAGAACTTAAGTACTTATGTAAGTGGAAATAATCGATGATGAAAACAAAACCATACTTAAATAAACATGAATACAAATCGTTGAAAACGTCATTTTATTTGAACCTACCTGGATTTCAAAGTCCCTTTGACCCAAAACGACTGCGACTCTATGGCGGTCGGAGCTTTTCCCTTCCTGGCTGTAGAACCGACACGACGGTGGAAGCAAAAAATATGTAAGTATTTTACTAACCTCAAATTATTTTTGAAAAGCGACCTCTAATGAGTAAAATCTTAATGAAAAAACCGGGCAAGAGCAAGTCAGACTCGCGCACCGAGGGTTCCGTACCATCATATTATGTTTTTAAATTTTCATCGGCGAGGCCTATATTCGTTAGAGAATTTTAACACTGTGCACTGCGGTGTGGAATATGGCAGTTTTAGTAAGTTAGCGCCGCGCGCCGTCTCTTGACCGATAGTGGAACTGGTGTAACTTTTGTTGATGATTTCTGAAAAAGTGTGCTATTTAGAGACATCCGTTTTATTTTTTCATAAACTTCTATCACATAGAAATATTGCCAAGGAAGTAGATGTTGCTCTAAATGAAACCTGCCGCACGATTACAGGCTGCCTGCAATCGACCCCGCACACACACCCCACACCCCACACCCACCCCACAGCTGGCATAGCTCCACCACAAGTCCGAAGAGAAGTTGCATGCGCAGTGGAGAAATTCAAACAGGAATCTGATATCAGACACCCACTATCTGGCGCACAGCTACCAACGCAACGGCTAAAAAGCAGACACAGCTTCTTGAAATCGACAGCGTCTCTGTCAGGAAACCCGGCCGACGCCCGTTGCAAACTGTGGCAGGATACTCTTCCCCCTCCTACTCACTACTTACCACCAAAGGAGCATCTCCCTGCAGGGTGTAACCTTCCGTGGCCCACTTGGAAATCTCTGAACCGTCTCCGGACACAAGTGGGAAGATGTAAGTCCAACCTAGTAAAATGGGGCTACCTTGACGCAACGGCAAAAGGGTGTGATTGCGGAGCTATGTCACAAACCATGATCCACCTCCTATCCTGCCCTCTGTGTCCCAAAACATGCAGTCAAAGTGACCTCTGCGCTGCCACCGACAACGCCGTGGAAGTGGCAAAGTTTTGGGAAAACAAGATTTAAAATACAGTCGTGCCAGCGACACGAAGAAGAAGAAGATAGAAATATTTCAGATTTTTCTCTTTGCAAACTTCGGAGATAAGGGGGGGAAACGAATTTTTTTTAAAGCGGCATAAAAAAAAAAATGTTTGAGAATGTGCAAACTGCGCTCTTTCATATGACACCCCACATGTAGTAGCCCCACTTCGAATTTTTCAGACCGCCTTTCAGTCTTTGTAGCAAAAAAAAAAAAATTTCTAATTTGCAAAATAGTTCTCATCTAAGACTGTTCCAAATTTCAAGTAGATAGCATTAGTAGTTCTTGAGATATCTAGCTGTGACAGACAGACAGAGTAGTAAGTAGATTTAAGGTTTCAATAAGAAACAAATAAAAAACCACATTATAACCGCAATCACATTTATTGATTGATTAGATGACACCTATTGATTCTGAATCTTTATACTTATATAAATTAATTGTCTAATAAATAACGTCGTTTAGCCTACAACTAGCAGACCATCTTCAACAAAGCTATGTGGGGGAACTTCCAGATTAAGGGGGGCGGGCCCCTTGCGGATGCGCCCGGACGCGTCGTAGTGGGAGCCGTGGCAGGGACAGTAATAGCCCCCGAAGTCGCCGGCGTTGGCGACGGGCACGCAGCCCAGATGGGTGCACACGCCAATAACAACCAGCCACTTGGGGTTCTGCGTGCGCTGGTTGTCGTGCTGCGGGTCGCGGAGACTGTCCACTGGGACCGCCTGCTCCGTGGAAATCTCGTTTTCGGTTCTGTGGATTTGTTACAAAAATTATTACTATCTAATTGGAAACTCCGACAACGATTCCAAGACTGGAAGGAGGACGCGCGGGAACGTGAAAGATGGAAGTAGTGGAGGGAGGCCTTTGCCCAGGAGTGGGACAACGCAGGATAATAAAAAAAAAAAAAAAAAAATTGGAAACGAATACTTATGTAATCACGTGTAAATACCTTACAGTTGTGCAAGAAATCAAAAGCGATAATCACCTAAAAATAACGATTGCGCCTTGAAAAAAGAATTTCATAACAGCATGGTTTCGAAAAATAGGTTCTTAAATGAATACCTTAGGACAGGGGTGGCCAACTTGTTTAGACCCAAGATCTACTGTTCACTGACGACATCCTGTGCGATCTACCAATTACATACTTCTTGAAATCTTAAATGAAACAGCATAGTTCAGTACACAATTAAGTAGTATTTTTTATTTTATTATGAGGGAAAATATAAAACTGAAAATTATTTATTCTTAGTAACTTCTTTCAATTATTAGCATCTTTCGCTAGGTTAGCAAAATCAGGTTTGTAGTTGGAAATATTTTTTGCCTTGTCACGATCGACCGCTTGGCCACCCCTGCCTTAGGACAACATCGTTTTTTAATCTTGAGTAATTGTAAGGTATTTATATGCTCATGACTGTACCATTAACAACTTCACTGTTCACCTGTGGTTAATAAATAAAGCAGTCCAAATAGCCTAAGTAGCCATGATTGTAGACTAAATGGTCGTGTTCTTTATATAGACTTCTATAGTAGCATTATATAGAGATAAACTACGATAACATGGCGCGCCCCTCCAAATTACTGTGTACTGTACGATTAATGACGTGACTAGTCGAGCAACAAATCCGTGGATTTGTTTTTGTTTGACGGCCGTCTCATTACGCACACATGCGTTGTGAATCTTGGTGGTGCATTGTAAATACTTTCACAAATACTTTCAAACGTTTTGAATTTTGGAGGGGCGCGCCATGTTATCGTAGTTTATCTCTAAATTAGTAATTGAAAGCTGAATGGAGCAAACACTTGATTGCACCATAGAAATGTATATTAAGGCCACTACATGACATAAAGCTCGGTCTTTGTCGGACTGCATAGAAAAGAAAGAGAAGCGCGATGACACAACGCTGGTAATTTATTGCAAACTATGAAGCAATTATCTATTTACAAAAAATCTATTGTTTTGACTAAACATTTAAAACACTAGTGCTTTAGTATGTTGCTTGTTGAATAATCTAACAAAAAATCATGATGATTGTATGTATATTAGTATGGTTTTTATTGTAAAAAACAAAGTTTTTAGAGGTATCTTCATGATTTTTTTCTATCGTATCAAATTAGTTGCATTATGTTTTCAACACACTATCTACCTAGCATATATCCTGAAGAATATCATATAATCTGGTTTTCTTTACTGTAGTCGATCATATTATACTTTTATTGTTTCTAAAACTTGCGTTTTTTGTATTTAGGTCCTGTAAGCCCTTTAACCCTTTGAACGCCATTGTCACAATTATACGTAATATCCTATTACGAGCGACAAAAAAAAGGGACAAAAAATGCGGTGCACTTTATCACGAAATAAACAATTAAATCATTACTTTTGTGTGTTTTTATTTGTATACCTTAAATATTTAAAATTGTGGCTTGGCGTGGAAAGCACGCGCGTGCGTTTATGCTCTGGCGTTCAAAAGGTTAATAGTCAAAACAAACAATATAGTATTGCAAACAGAATGAAACTATATATACAATATATAGATAATTCTAAATTATCTGTTTAGCCTTTTCCCAACTATGTTGGGATCGGCTTCCAGTCTAACCGGATGCAGCTGAATACCAGTATTTTACATGGAGCGACTGCCTATCTGAACTCCACAACCCAGTTACTGGGTAATACGATACCCCTTGGTAAGACTGGTTGTCAGATTTTCGGGGTTCTGGACTACCCGTAACGACTGTCAAAGATCTACGAATGACGGTGACCGGGACCAACCGCTTAACGTCTCGGTATCTAAAGATGGTCACCCATCCACAGAACAACCGCGGCAAGCGTAGCTTAACCTGATCGATAAATTATTAGAATAGCTAGTGCTATTAATATTCTATGGCGTGAAAAATGCTGTGACACGTCATGGATGCCTGACATAGATCTTTTATTTATTTAATGCGCAGTTAGCTGTTAGTGGGATGCAGAATCTACTATCTACTATGTGATGAATTGGCAAGGGATCTGACTGCTCCGAGTACCTACAAACTATACGTTATTTTTAGTATATGCGAAACCTGAATATAGTTTGTTCAGAATAAGTAACTGAATCGATTCCAATAACCGGCGCGGGCGCAAGCGGCTCGGTTGAGCATGTTTTTGTACGGACAAACAGGTAACCTAGCAAGCTTATAACTTTGTGATTTTTCATGATAGTTTTGAAATTTTGTACAGTCAACAAAAGAGATAAGTATGTAAACTGAACTTTATTGTGTAGGAATTAAAGTAATTTTTCTATTAATTCATATTTGTTTACATTTTTGGCAAATATATCGCGAACGCAGGATAGATAGAACAGTGGTGGCCCAGGGGTATCGGTCCCCGACTTATCTTTGTAATAATGAGCTGTGATTTATATATATGGACTATTTAAGTTGGTAGTCAATTTGATAAACAATTAATTTCCCTGACTGTACCTGTCCAACACAATACAATGACGCTGCGATAGCAAGATACTGTATGCTCCAGCTATGTGTGCGTGCGACGCATGCAGCCGTACACTGACCACTGAAATTTTAACTAAATAGTTGCAAAGGGAATCCAGAGACCAAAATATCGCAATTAACTAGAATCTAGATGAATACTAACTGCTTGTCTCTAGAAAACTAATTTTAGTTGTAATAACCATTCCAATTGAAGATTATATACAACATTATTTTTAGTATATGCGAAACCCAAAACACGTGTCTAGTATTTTTATGTAAATAATCTATGTAAAGTCAACAAAAGAGATAAGTATGCAGGATCGTCGGATATAGTTGAAGTTTAGTAAGAAACCGATGGATGTTATAGAATAAAATTAAATTTTATTAAAAGAAAACAAACAGCTCATTTTATCAAATTAAATATCAGGGAAATTAATTGCTTATCAAATTGACTACCAACTTAAATAGTCCATATATTCAAATCACAGCTCATTATTTCAAAGATAAGTCGGGGACCGATACCCCTGGGCCACCACTGTTCTATCTATCCTGCGTTCGCGATATATTTGCCAAAAATGTAAACAAATATGAATTAATGGAAAAAATAACTTTAATTCCTACACAATAAAGTTCAGTTTACGCTACAACTTCAAACATGTTTATAACTTTTTCAATAGTGCTAGTCACTCTGAAATCAACTTAATTGCATTGAAATAAAGTTGTTATTTGTTCAACTTGAAATAGGGTGGGGGTGTGTAGGACTACGTACTTTTACTATATTAACTGACATTCATTAACAGCTTTGCATGGAATAAAAATTGATCCTTACCTGTGACGGATGAACAGTGGCTTACCGCGCCACTTGAAAGTAACAGACTTGCCCTCAGGGATGTCTCCTAGCTTGATCTCAATCTTGGCCAGAGCCAAGACGTCGGCAGCGGCGGCCATTGATGACACGAAGTGCGTCACCAGGGACTTGGCAGCGTAGGCGCCCGCGACACCACCGGCTGGAAATTTTGAGGAAAAAAGATGTTAGAAACACCACAACAAAAGCCAAGGAATAATTACCCGAGACCGCATTTTTTTTTAAAGAGATATGAGGTTACGAAATTTAAAATATGTAGGTATTATGAATACTGCCATTATTTGTTTATCCCTAAGTTAACATGCGTGAAAGGTATCCATACTTGATTAATGAAGGCGATAATAAATAACATAATATTATTAGTATGTAGGTACTGTACAGACGCCAGCGCATCAAGCTACCCGAAGCTGTCAAATTTTTCCCATCAACTTTGAACCTTATGCTTTAACGATAAAGTTGAAAATCTATTAAAGAAATTTGACACATTGTAGTAGCTTGATGTGCTGGCGTCTGCACTATCACGCTAAAGATCAGTAAATTATTAAAGGACTAGATGTTCTATTATTTAATATTACATTCATTAACAAAATTGGTGAACTCTACCGTGGATACAGGGGATACAGGGTGGCACACCCCAGGGTGAAGTAATAAGTTAAAATGTTTCCTAATTTTTCATAGAAAAGTGCAACAAGTACAGTCAACAAAAGAGAAAAGTGTGCAATCGTCGGATATAGTTGAAGTTTAGTAAGAAACCAATGAATGTTTTTGAATGAAATTTAATTTCATTAAAAACAGCTCATTTATCAAATTAAATTTCAGTCCACAACATTTATTGGTTTCAAACTAAACTTCAAGTTTAACCAACGATCCAGCATACTTATCTCTTTTGTTGACTGTACATCCACCTGGCTTTATTAATCTGGGCTTTTGGCATTCTGCCTCAACTGAGAATAACTCACATGACCACAGTATAAGCAGGTAACTGAAAACTTGTTCTGGTTGAGTTAAATCACATAACTTAGCTTAATCAGTCTATAATGTGAGAGGGAGTGGGCTGGTAATCTTCTACGCAGGCCCACAGTGGGTTGGTAGATATCACATGTCTTCGAATTTTTGGTTCGAGGACATGCTGGTTTCCTCACAATGTTTGAAGAACAGTGGTGATGAAATTATTGACACAAAGTAACTTTGCCTCGCTGCAGGGTTCAAACCCAAAACCTACAACTATTAAGTCAGGGTCGTTACCACTGGGCCACCACCACTACCCTAAATCACATAAATGGCCTAAATTCATATTTTATCAAATAGAAAAACACACAATAAATTCTTTCTATCTATGAGGAAAACTGACTAGGAAATCATTAGTCATCTTGCATTGCACAAACTGCAACACACACACGCAACATTACAAACTCTCCTGTTTCTCAATCATCCTAGGACTTTGAGCATTGGGATAAGGAGATATGCTGTAGCAATTAAAAGTACAAAAACATGCTTCTTTATCCAGTCTAAAGGGAGAGCACTCTAAACATTTTGAAGCAAAACATTATAACCACATTTTCCTTAACAAAATACTTGTATTTTATAAGAAGTATGTGTAAATTACAGTAATATGCACTGTGAAATGGTTAAGTATTGAAGTTTTTAATTAATTTATTATGCGTTGCATAATATTAAGAAACTACAGGCATGACTTTATTAGTAACATTCTGATCTATCATAGAACAGCTGTGAGAATGGCTGTCTGGAAATGTCAAAACAGCCATTATCTACGATCTTCAATAAAGATGAAACAGAATTTGTTTGAAAGAAAGAAAGAAAATACATTTATTTAGCACAGACTAAATGACACACAATACACAGATGGTCAGATAATAGTCGTACATCAGATAAAAACAAAAAATAAAAAGGATAAAAATAAAAGTGCAAAGTCCGATGTAAGAAATTAGCAGGAATGTGTGCCTCACGGCTGCGCCAAAAAGGCCCAGTTCAGCAAAAATGCCAGACAACTAGTGCCTGACGCTGGTTTTCAACTGGACCTGATGTGTGAGGTGACGGATATAAACCAGTTATATTCTGCAACGTGACGTGTGTATGCATAATTACATAAATAAATAAAAATAAATTTGTGTCACATAAAAACAATATTTAGTACATTGTAAAAACAAAAAATAAAAACATTAAAAAACTGATAAATAAATATATGATATGATACATATAAGACATGATAGACCTTCTTAAGCAAATAAAGTATGAAACGAGTCAGAGCAAAAAACTGTTTTAATTTAAACGATGCCCGACTTCAATGCTTCAACATGAACATGAGATTATCCGTGAGTATCTTACTTGATTTGTACATGAATTATACAGTAAATCTCATGTAAATGAAAGTGAAGTGTTGTTTGGCATTTCAAGGTTAATGTCAAGAGCTATAAAAAAATAGGTACATGCTACTCACGATCATAGCTTTGCTTATTTCTAACAATATGGTAGTACACGGTTTTATGTTTTGTTTACATAAGACATAGATTACTGTGTTTTGTAGATGCCACCATGGCACTATCATTTCCCTAATCATATTGTAGATACGTAAACAATGTTCCTACATCAATGTCAGGTAAAACTGTTGAAAATTATCAAGGACTAACCTCCAGCGATGAGATAGGTGAAGGACTGGCGTCCATCAACGCTCTCGGCATTCTTCACGGTAGGGTCCTGGGTCTCCTTGCGACGGTATGCGGCGAAATCGGGGTAGCCGATGTCGGTATGCGCAAAGCGAACATGAATTGGACCTAGAATTGACAAGGTGTTATGTAACACGATTTTCTGTCGCAATTTATGAAAATTATTAAACCAAACCACGAAATAACAGCGAAAATAACTCACCACGACCGCTTACTTTAGCCTTCAAACCCTGGATAGGCAAGGATCCATGCAAAGACTGCACAGTCGAGGTTTTTGGCAAGGGGTGCACCAACACCTTTTCGGACGATGTGGGCCCGACCACCAACGGCTTTAGCCCATTGGAAACCACCGATGAACTTGCCTTAAAATAAGGTGCCAAATGCCCAGCCCTTGTGACCGAAGTCATTTTGTATCACAGCAGAAATATGCAACAAAATTGCTAATATTCGCTGAGCGAAGTGCTCGATTGAAGAAATGTCAAATTTGGTGTTACCAGTTGTAAATTTTGATACGTCATACGAGTGATGTCGCAGTTGTTCCAACAACAGAGCTTTGTCACATTTTAAACATTATAAAAATGTTTTTCTGAGTGATTATGACACCCTTCCACATACATACATGACGTAAGAGCAGGTTTTCAACTGCTCGTAATTACAAAAGATTGATTGCAATCAGATCTTTTTGCGAAATTACTACTAATCGTACTCAAAAACAGTGTTTGAAATAGCTATAAATCATTATGCTAGCAGTTAAACATGAGATTGATGCTTATTGCCTTAGAAAATTGTTTGCTAACAAAATTAACATTAGAACACTAATTTATGTTATTCATGCTTAAGATAATGGTAAGTGTCAGTATGGAACTACAATGTACGTATTGATTGGTCGATTTGAGATTTTCAATGACAGCTCACTGTTTTTATGTCTTGGTAACATTTGGTTATGGATACGTTCATTTTCATTTTATATTTTTTTTAATATTTTTTCGTAATCATTTTACTTAGAAAATTAGATTTGTTTGTTGATTACCTACAATATTTATAAAACTTTTTTATTTAGGATAGTATTAGGTCTTAACCTATGGAATTGCCGATTTTTGATACTGGCTACTGTGAAAATCGATATCTTTCATTCTATTTAAAATTCCAAATTCAAATTAATTTTGTAATTTATAATAAGATTATTTTGTTGTTGTTTTCCCGCCGTTCGATTTTTTTTACTATCGCTGTACCTAATGTTTCTGTAACCTTGGAGAACTCGAAATTGTGCGATATTTTCGAATATCTACGAGTTCCGTCACAGAGTACTTTTTGATAGACTGAAAAGTTCCGTCGTGGCACCAACGCAGCACAGACAGCACGCATGCACGCAATATTGTATAGGTATCGACATGGTACCGCATGTGCAGACACATCGCTTCCCTTCCGTTCTAGAAATGTTGAACTCAACAGTGAGCCCCGTGGCCGACCGGAGACGATTAGACGAAAGTCGATAACGATGAATTGAAAGCCATAGTGGAAGCAGATTCATCTCAAACCACGTCGAACTTGCAGCAGCCTTCTCGTAATATTGATAAATCGATACTGTTTCAAAGTTCTTCAAATTGGAAAGAAAAAAAAGCTCGGAAACTGGGAACCATACTCTCTGAACAACAACAACAAAATCGCGTCGAAGCACCGCACAACGGACCGTCTCATTAAAACTAATAGGAGTTACGACTAGAAACTCTCTGTCACCCATAGGTACTCAATAGACCTTGCTCCAAATACCTACCTAATTTCCATTTTTATTCGGAATTTGGATACATAACTTAAAAAAAAAATCATGTATGTAAAATCCAACGAGGCGGTGAAAACGCCTCTAAAGAGTTCATCAGAAAGAGTTCAGAGATTTATTGAGTCATAGTTCATGGATGCTGAATGTTGTGATTGATTTTAATTGTTTGTCAAAACACTCAAAACAATGGAGATCGATGACGCACATAGGTAGGTAGCTATTCTATTGAGACTCCGGTGTACTGCAACTCATCCGTGAAAGGCGCGATAAATTCTAAATTCACTTCCGGTGCACTACAAGTCTGCAACTCATCCGTGAAAGGCGCGATAAATTCTAAATTCACTTCCGGTGCACTACAAGTCTGAAACTCATCCGTGAAAGGCGCGATAAATTCTAAATTCACTTTCGGTGCACTACAAGTCTGCAACTCATCCGTGAAAGGCGCGATAAATTCTAAATTCACTTCCGGTGCACTACAAGTCTGCAACTCATCCGTGAAAGGCGCGATACATTCTAAATTCACTTCCGGTGCACTACAAGTCTGCAACTTATCCGTGAAAGGCGCGATAAATTCTAAATTCACTTCCGGTGCACTACAAGTCTGCAACTCATCCGTGAAAGGCGCGATAAATTCTAAATTCACTTCCGGTGCACTACAAGTCTGCAACTCATTCGTGAAAGGCGCGATACATTCTAAATTCACTTCCGGTGCACTACAAGTCTGCAACTTATCCGTGAAAGGCGCGATAAATTCTAAATTCACTTCCGGTGCACTACAAGTCTGCAACTCATCCGTGAAAGGCGCGATAAATTCTAAATTCACTTCCGGTGCACTACAAGTCTGCAACTCATTCGTGAAAGGCGCGATAAATTCTACATTCAAAAACTTAACAGCTTAGCCTTTTTTTTTTTTTGGGTGGGTAATCATCAAATGACCCCTCTCGCTCTGGGTGTAGCGGAAGGGAGTGTCAGACTCTTACTGACTAAAACCCACCCGTGTTCCTTCCTTAGCCCTTTATGTTCCGGGCCAGCGGTAACCCTTTCGGACAATCCCGCTGACCCGGCAGGCTTCGGTCCTAAGGGGCCCCTCAATTTATGCTGACATCTCTTTGAGGCGCGCGTGGAACACGTACGCGCCGTCCGGCACGGGCCCTGGTCCTGATCGGACGGTGAGCTACCCACTCTGCCCGCAGGCCCGCGCCTACGGTGGTCGGGAGTCGTCACGCGGCTCCCGACGCCATCGCCCGGATAACAGCTCAGCCTTGGATTGCAGATAAAATATATTCATTGTTCATCGAATTTTGAATTAACATTGTCATTCAGTTCGAGCCCGCAACCAGTTCGACTCTTGAATAAAATAATTATGCTAAGTAATAACGAGAATCTTATCACTTAAAAGCTTTCTAGGCCTAATGTTAGGTACATTAACCTACTACAATCTGTCAAATTTCTTCAACAGATTTTCAACTTTATCGCTAAAGCATAAGGTTCAAAGTTGATTGGGAAAATTTGACAGTTTCGGGTAGCTTCTGCTGCTACTGGTAGTAGCTGGCGTCTGTACAACAAATTCGATATTTCTAGCCGCCTGGCTAGGCAGGTCGGAACGTTTTGTTGTGAGAAACTTTTGTCAGTGACCTCTGTATGACCTTTGAAATCCGGTATTTAGTATTAACTATTCGCGGTTACCGGATTTCTAAAGCTGTGTAAGAAATGAACTTCAGAAGTCAGACATTGAGTAGGTACAGACGCCAGCAGCAAAACAAGCTACCCGAATCTTTTCCCAATCAACTTTGAACCTTATGTTATAACGATAAAGTTGAAAATCTATTAAAGAAATTTGACAGATTGAAACAAACCTGAGTCTGGACCTAGATGATTTTTCCTGAACCTACGCAATCAATAGCATTTATCTAGGTACCTCACCATGAACGGTCTACGTTTCCGGTCCAATTTTCCTCTAACGTCAAAAAACGAGGCCGAATTAGAATAGTTAATAAATTTCAGGTATTTTTTTTAGGTTTTTTTACAACTTTCACGAATTTTTGCCCGATTGGAATCGGGTTATAAGCTTGTTGGAACTAATTTGCACATATTTTAAAAATAAAATTTATTGTAGGTACTTAAAATACCTACAGTCACGAGCATAAGTATGTATACACTTGGCTTTATTAAAAGGCGATTTTCGCCTTTATTTTTGAATAAAATTTTATATTATTAGGAAAATAGTATTTTCGAACCCATAGGTTTATGTACAGTGTCGTATTTCAACGTTGCATTTGTTATTTTGTGAAAAAATCTCAATTGAAAGTGGCCAAGTGTTGACATATTAGTGCTCGTGACTGTACATTAGCTAAGTTGTAGCGAGATAAAAAAAAAACTGGCCAAGTGCGAGTCGGACTCGTACACGAAGGGTTCCATACCGTTTGTTGTATTCCCATACAACAAACGGTACGGAACCCTTCGCCCCCCTTAAATATTTATTCTATTCTGTTTTTAGTATTTAGTGTCTGAAAATTTCAACTGTCTGGCTATCACGGTTCATGAGATACAGCCTGGTGACAGACAGACAGACAGAGGGACAGTGGAGTCTTAGTAATAGGGTCCCGTTTTTTATCCTTTGGGTACGGAACCCTAAAAAGGTCAGGGAGATTAAGTGTTAAAAAAAAAGGTATTCGATCGTAGTTTCCTGGACACAGGGGAAGCTGGTCACGAAGTTCAGCAATCAACGCCGGGCGGGACACTAAGTACGTCCCGAGCACTAATATGTCAACACATGGCCACTTTGAATTGCGATATTTTCACGAAATAATGAATGCAACGTTGAAATACGACACTTTACATAAACCTATGGGTTCGAAAATACTATGTTCCTATTAATATAAAATTTCATTCAAAAATAAAGGAGAAAATCGCCTTTGAATAGAGCCAAGAGTATACATACTTATGCTCGTGACTGTACAGGAATGCTCTGCAGCTAGTTTGAAGAATGCAACAATTTGCGACTCGCAAACCAGCTGGATGTTCCGGTATCCGGGAAAAAGGCAAATTACCATTTTTGATTGGCTCTACACCAGGTTTGGAGAATACGTCACACCAGATAGTGTGGAGATGCGAAGCTCGACATCAAGTCTTTACCCACTGCACGCTGGCAGGAATCAGTGCATGGATGTATAATACCTATCAGCAATTTGGGAACAGATTACCAGGAATATTCAAATTAATTCAGGTGAAACCAGGTCAACAATATTGTCAAGTAACTAAGTAAATCAAAGAAATTTTTATTAAGGAAGTAAATACCTAATCAAATTAATATGATCTATCAAAAAGTACTCTGTGACTTGCTGTCAATACGATTAGTCATTATTTGGAAAAAAAGGTTTTAAACTAAGATGTGAGGTTTTAACCACTTAAAGGTAACGCTGCAATACCTAATATAGAATAGAATAGAATACTCTTTAATATGTACACCATATAAATTTCAAACATAATTATAGAAACTGTACAAAGGGTGACACAATGGGCGGTCTTATCGCTAAAAGCGATCTTTTAAAGACAACCTATAATATATTTAATAAATTATAGATAAGTAGGTAGGTAAAGTCATGGTTTTTTAACTCGAAACCTAGTGCTCAAAAAACGGCTCCACAATGCCTTGCAGAGACTTTTTGACCGACATACTTCGCTGAACTTACATTAGCAGTGATCACAAATTTTTCGACCACGTTGATGCATAGCACCCGAATTGTTAGTCCTTTTACCCAAGTCAAACCAAATGCTTGCAGAAAGAAAACGAGGGTGTGGCTTTTATTAGTGAATCCACACGAAACGTCCCTTTAGCATCCCTTGAAAAATCAAAATCCGGAGCGCGACACCGCCCGGATGCGTCCGCACGTGATCGTATCGCGTCGCCTCATTTGATACGATTTCTATTCAGTCAGCGATCGCCGCGTGATTTGTTATCTGTACTAATACAGTGTTTATTATTTCCTTTTTTCTATACTAGCGGAGGCGCCATTACCGACTGTAGTGTTGGTTTGGTGGTACGGTGAAAATATTCTTGAGTAAAAATGAGAAATGCGTTTTCAACAGGTTCATGCGGTGCCTTTTTAAATTACCTATAGGTAAAAAGATCTGCCATAAACTGATCACAGATTTATGGCGCTTTTTTGCATAAAGAAGGCATTTTTCTGCAAGAATTGGCTCATCGATTTGGAATGATTGCTTGTAAAAATGTGAAGAGTACCTACTCGCTATCACCAAACTACAATCAGTTAAGTACCTACTTCTAGAAAAGAAATTGACGATTGTGTGACGTTGAAAAACAGGACCAAACACGACATAATTAACAACCTACAAAATCTTCATAGAAAAACAAAAAGACTAAAATAATTTAATGCAACAAATCACACACAATAAAATTTTAAAGTGGTCCTTGTATCCCAATATTACCAAATTAATACCGCAAATTATTAACAGATGGCGCTGCATGCAATGAAACATGTACAGGCAGCAACAAAAATATTTTTAATAAAACCTTTATTCGAATTAATTAATTTTCAGATGGCCATCGGTAGGTACTCTGGCGACCTCGAGATCCCAAGGCGTTGTATTTGATAGGTATTTGTCGGAGGGCTGGCGGGCAGACGCTTTGTTTAATCATCGTTGGCCACCATTGCTGTTATGATATTGTGTTTATTCTTGTATTTAGTTTGGTGAGTATGTTTACACGCTTATTGGTTTAATAGTTTTATGGTTGTAGAATAGGTAGGTAGAAAGGTATATTGTAACACTCAAAGAAAGTAAATACCTAGGATTTTACATAAACTAGGACGAGTTCTGTTGGTTTTGATTTACCTAACTATTCGTGTTTAAATATGTTTCTCTTACACGGACCACTTATTAACGTGTTCTTACATAATTTTAACAAATAGACCTACACGCTACAGTGAAAGAAATTACAGGTTACCTACTGTGTTACATTTTATGATCCATACGAGGCAGCCCTGCTACACAGCGGTACCTACAAATATTTTCATGGCCATTGCTGCGCTTTGTTCGGCTGTCCGTGAGCCACGCAGCCACGCACACACGCACAAATTGTCTATGTGTGCGAGTAGCATTTACAGTAGGGTTGGTGCCAGGAGATGTTGAAATGGAACACTCTCCTGAGAGTAAAGGAAGGTATGTTCAGCTTAAAGTTGAAGAGCTACTCACTAATTGCGTAACACATTAACAATCACAAGCTGAATCATTTTGGAGGATATTGCTAATCCATTGCTTCCTATGTTCGAAAAATTTCTCTGTCTGCTCAACAACGTAAGTAATGCAATGAATGTTGTTGAACTGTCAAAATGTAAGTTATTCCTCCTGTTAGTGTGTTACGCACTTACCCCGCTAATTATGGGGTTGATTAGAATGAATGAGTTATCGTGATGAAGGCGAAGCACCTATTGGTTATGGGTCACTTAACATTGGAATTAAGCTCGTACGTAGGTGTACTTAGTACAAAAAATAGACTTGATAAGTATAGGTAAGTAGTTTTAACGTACTTAGGTAAGTATGTTTTTTTCTGTGTGTGCAATAATCTGTGTAGTTGTAATCTACACACACTTAAACAATTCAACAAAAGCGAAACACATAACATTAAATTCAATACAATCTCGCGGAACATAACTCCATTCCTCTGAAACGCGACACATTTCTCTGAAATGTGCTTATGTGCACTAAAACGTACAATGAGCCATTAAACCGCAGGTGGCAAGTTTAGTGGCAACCCTCACTCACACATGCACAGCGATCCTTGAAGACGTCACACTTACTTACTCACGTAATAAGTACCTATTGTGTGAGTGTGTGTGTTGCGTGCGCCATTGATTGCTCTACGTCCGCTTGTTTTGCATAGAATGATATACAGACGCCAGCACATCAAGCTACCCGAAACTGTCAAATTTTCCCAATCAATCTTGAACCTTATGCTTTAGTGATAAAGTTGAAAATCTATTAAAGAAATTTGACAGATTGTAGTAGCTTGATGTGCTGGCGTCTGTAGGTACTTCTGTTACCTTTTCTTTCAGGTGCTTAATAGAACTAGCATTTTTATTGCTTCAGGTTTTCGTAAGGGCTTTTGGGGTTTTAAATTATGTAAAACTAATTGTTCTCTAATTGACCTACACCAATTTTTTACCAGTTGTTTCATGACCTATATTAGTTTTATTATTAGTAGTTCGCGTTTCACAATTTATTTTATCTAATCGTCAAAAACAAACTCTAACTACAACGATTTCCTTTTTTTCCAAATTTAATACCTACCGTTGAGAACCTATTTGATGAAACTGTGCGTAGGCATAGACTTGTGAAAAAAAAAATCTACTACGTAACGTGGCGTACGTGGCTATTAACAATTATGCATGCTTTTAAATTTTACGATAGCAATTTGATTAAAAAAAAAAAATTAAGTACTGCTATGAGCCTACAGGGTAACGAACAGAATCAAAGAAATGGATTTACGATTCAAATCAATAACCTTGAACTTAAATTTGTAGGCAGAAAATAACGAAATCTAACATAAAACGCAAAATTTAAATAAATTACGTGGTTTTCTAAATAGCCACATGATTAGTTGACCTCATAGAAGCTTATGATTAGGTATTATACAGGAATAAAAAGTATATTTTAATGGCTTTAATGACCTCACATGCATTTGACCGTTTCCGGAATGCCGACATTACTTTGTCACGCACATTTTTCAACACAAGACTTGGAAACATTTAGCTCATAGTTCGGGGAGTAAATCAGAGATGGCGCTGCGCGTTTAATTTAGAAGTTCGCATAGCATAGATGCGTTTGGTGAATAGTGTAGTTGTACCTATGACAGATAAACAGCGCGATGCGCGGGGCACTCTTGGGAGGGACGGCCCAATTCGATGCGCGCCACCCATTACACAATGAATTTATTGCCGCATACGGCTGACACATATAGCGTGCATGTCATGTGCGCCATATTGCTGGAATATTTGAACAATTAGCAACCACAATCGTGTAACGCAGGCGCGCTGAGACGCTCTTGTATTAATGCTCTGATTTTATAATGGAAAATCTCGGTGCACGCCATCAAAACCTTTTAAATTTTTAAGGGATAAGCGTTTTACTGGTACCTATTGTAAAATAATAATAGCGGCTGTATTATCGTACCTACTTACTGCAAAGCATTTACAGTACAGTTTTATTATAATCACTAAAAGGGATAATAGTGGACTATTTTCCGTTTTAGTGATTATAATAAAACTAAACAATGTAAAACTACGGTTTATAATAATATTGACGTATAATCTTGTGGAGCACAACATAACGTGCTTATTTTCTGCAAAATAGAAGAAATAACCAAACAAACGATGAGGGCGCCACTGCGCGGTCGGCGTAGACTTCTTCTTTTACAGAGAAAGAACAAAATCATCACACTTGCTCACTGCATGGTGACGACTTCAGACCATCTTAAAATACGCGCACATAAAATTATAGTAGGTCTACCTACTTCCCTTCTTACTGACGTGTCTATTAATTACATTACCTATCTATCTATGAGCTATTACACTACGCTACTTGTCCAGCCTATTAACATTAGGAAAGTGAGAACATACCTAAGCTTCGAAAGTATCTGAGAAACTGCATTGGTGCTAATAACTTTAATGGTCCTTTGGTCCGATTGCGGCTAACACTCAGCTCTAGGTACCTATCAAGCAACAATAAAAACAACAGAGTAAGATACCTACCTACCTAAATTAACTCTAACAATAAAAACGGCGCGAAAACATAATAAAATTAGTTCTGATTGAGCAGCGATTCGGTGAGTGAAGGTGGTTTGTAAAGAATTCATCGTGAGCTCGGTTCGCGTTAAAAGCCGTAGTTAACTTTACACACGAACAGCATTGGTTTGTACTTTGTGTTGTGAGGGACATAATTGTTACTGAGATCTTCTTTGTAAAAGAAAGTCTGAGCGCGGCATGATTTATGATTTTCAGTTCATTCGCAAATAATTTAATTTGAAGCAGTTCTCCCTCTCACCGAGAGGAGGCCTGTGTCCCAGGAGTGGGAACATTATAGGCTGATTATGTAACTACTTAGGTACTTTAAGATTTTTTTTTATTGCAAATGAGCCCTCTCTTGACCTCGATCACGCCTGATGGAAAGCGATGGATGAGGTCTATGATGGAACGAGCGTGCCCAGAAGATGCCTAAGGCACTGGAACTCCCACGCATCGACGAAACACAGTAGGCTGCTTGACGCCGGACTCCGGTGGGAGGGTGGTCGCAAACCAGGCGGGTGTCAGCCCTACCACCGCAACAGATGCTACTAAATATCGGCTAAAGCCAATAACTGCAATAGTTTGAAAAAAAAAAAAGACGACTTACTCACTATAAACAGTAAGAAGAAATGTTTGTAAAACAGTAACAGACAAAACAGTAACTTTTAATGATGGAACATACCTACAATTTACTGAAAAAAAAAACAAAAAAAAAGGAAAACCACCATTACTGTAATGTAAGTAAATTTCAATGGTTTGGACCATATGAATAAAACAGTTAATTGTGTGACCTTTTTAGCTACTTATATGGAACTGTTCAAAGCAGTTCAGATTAATGTTTTTTTCATTTTTATTTACCTACTGCTTTATTCTTTCAGTGAATAAGAAGCCTAAAGACGGCAAGCTCCGTATACATCTATCCAACATTACTAACAGGTACCTCTAATATACCTAAATACCTACTGAACGGAATCAGAACGAACACGAAAAATCAATACCTACCTATTTCAACATTATGGAAAGCTGAAGAACCCTTAAAAATATAGTCAAACCAGCCAGTTATCATCCCGTTTGGCCGCCATCCAAATTTACCGGTCATTTTGTGTAATTTGGCAAGTTTTCTTTTTAACACGACACCTGTCGTCACGAGTTATGTCTCTGAAGTTCAGACCTTCGGTACTGAAGGGATTTATATGTAGGTAATGCCCTCGTATGTCATGTCCATTTTATTATTGTGATGACAAAATCATAGAAGAATTTTTAGAGCGAAATGAACTCACAATACCTAATAGTGATGTTGGAAACTTTATGTATAAGTGTTGACTCATTGGCAAGTGGCCCACTGATCAAAACTTTAGAAGCATACTTTCAGATGCACACAACGTGGCAATGCTGCCAGCATTTTGGGCACTTTTCCTGTTGACAGCGATGCGGACGAATTTTTTCACACCCTATGATTATTTTGCCTCTTTTTTTTATTATATACATATTATTATCATTATTTTAAGTATTTTAGCTTATTTAATTATGTAATTTATATTATATTATAAAATAATAAGGCATTGGATAATTTCACTCGTCAATGATCTATAAAATCCTTGATTCTTGGGGTGCATGCTTCTTCGATCTTTAGATTCGTAGGTGGCAACATTTCTAATGCATATTACTTTTGACGGATATTTCTGCACACTATAAATGTCCACACTATAACCTATAACCATATATATTATAAATTCGAAAGTAACTCTGTCTGTCTGTCTGTATGTTACCTTTTCACGCCTAAACCACTGAACGGAGTTCGATAAAATTTAGCAGAGAGATAGATTGCATCCCGGGGAACGACATAGGATAGTTTTTATCCCGATATTCACACGGGATCGACACTTACGTGGGTGAAACCGCGGGGCGCTGCTAGTGACTATATATATTCTTGTTGGCCGCAGATATAAGTAGTCATATAATGTGCCCCAAATCATCTAAAAAGTACCATCCACTCGAAAATAATCATTTTAGATATACTTACCTATCTGCTACATATACCAACACGAATCCAGGACTTACAGTGATAAACTGTTGACTAAAATACTGAAGAACATGAAGCTTGAATCATTATTTAAGAAACTAAAGCAAAGGGCATTGCAGTAGGTACTCTTTAATTAATCTATAAATAAACGTACACGTAGTGTGATACGTATCGATAATAGGTAGATATTTGGGCCTCTATGTAAATATGAATAATAATCTTAATATTGACGTGGCCAATTCACGTGACCGACGCAGCGCTGCTGAGCGCATTTTGTGTTGACATAGTGCGTAGTTAGAAGAAGTGCGAGTTTTGTACATTAAAGCAAATGGGGTAAATTGCGTAACACTAACAGTAGCATGACAGTTCAATAACATTCATTGCGTTATTTACGTTGTTGTGCACACAAAATTTTTCAACATACAAGGCAATAGAATGTCATTATCCTTCAGAATTATTCAGATTGTGATAAATAGTTTATTTATGTTTACTTTCCTTGATGATGAGAACAGTGTTTGTTGTTGTTTAATAAAGTAAAGGAAATATTTTTTTTAGGTATAACTTGTTTCAAATTAAGTTTGTTCAGCTGATAAAATAACAAGATTTTTTTTAAGTTAAAAGTTGGTCCTTATTAACGTCCTTACCAACTGCAATAGGGTTACGAAGATTAAAATAAAGGACAAAGACAATCATAACCATAATCAGCCTATAATGTTCCCACTGCTGGGACACAGGCCTTCTCTCTGTGAGAGGGAGTGGGCCGTAAACCACCACGCGGCCGCGGGCCCAGTGCGGGTTGGTAGAGGTCACATGTCTTCAAATTTTTTGGTTCTAAGACATGTCGGTTTCCTCACGACACGTTTTCGTTCACACCGTTTTGAGAAGAGCAGTGGTGATGAAATACATTACACTAAGTAAAGCGCCTGGGCTGGCCATGTCTGTCGAAGGACCGATGGCCGGTGGAGCAGACGAGTCCTGGAGTGGAGACCGCGTATCGGCAAGCGCAGTGTGGGACGCCCCCAGCTAGATGGACGGACGATCTAAAGAAGGTGGCTGGGGTAGACTGGATGCGGAAGGCGGAGGACAGGGTGCTGTGGCGCAGTCTGGGAGAGGCCTATGTCCAGCAGTGGACTGCGATAGGCTGAGTTGATTGAAGTAAAGCGCCTGCATGGGTTCGAACCCACGACCTACAACTAGTAAACTAAGTCGGAGCAGGTCTTACTTAAATTAAATGGTCGCTTATGTCCTTGGCCCTTAAATACATACTCAATATACAAATATAATTATATTTACGTAACATGTACCGTTAGTATTCAGCCAGTGGGGCAAGGGTAAGGGCGCGTTCAATGCTGTTTCAATTCAATACTGCTATTATATAACAACTCATTTCCTTACTCGCATTTGTTTTAATGTTATTATAATGTAGTAGGTACTTAATGTTTGAAAGACGATACGTGATCATTAAAAGTATGGGTACCTAATCATCTTTTTTTTTTTTTTTGCGGATGGGAAATCATCAAATGACCACTCCCGCTCTGAGTGGAGCGGGAGTGTCAGACTATTACTGACTAAAACCCACCCGTGTTCCTTCCTTAGCCCTTTATGTTCCGGGCCAGCGGTAACCCTTTAGTACAATCCCGCTGACCCGGATATGACTAGCTTCTGCCCACTACTTCGTCCGTGTGATATTTCTTGTTCCCCCGACCCACCCCGTCGCATCGCATCGCCTGCCCGCGATATTACTTCTATTTCACTTCACTTAGCGTTCTTTATGACTTCTTACTTTTTGCTCGACTTCCAAGGGTCAGCACATCAAGCTATCCGAAACTGACAAATTTTCCCAATCAACTTTGAACCATATGTTTTAGCAATAAAGTTGAAAATCTATTAAAAAAAATTGACAGATTGAAAGTGTTACATGTTCTGTGACAGATTGCAGTAGCTTGCTTGATATGCTGGCGTCTGTACATATTCATATTTTTTTTTCTTGTATGTTTATATTTGTATGTATAGGTAGGTACATCATCATCTGCCTAACCTTTTTCCAACTATGTTGAGGTCGGCTTTCAGTCTAACCGGATGTAGCTGAATACAAGTATTTTACATGGAGCGACTGCCTATCTGACCTCCGCATCCCAGTTACTGGGTAATAAGATACCCCTTAGTAAGACTGGTTGTCAGACTTTCGGACTTCTTTGACAGTCGTTACGGGACTACCCGTAACGACTGTCAAAGATCCACGAATGACAGCCGGGACCAACAGCTTAACGTGCTTTCCGAGGCACGGTGGGGTCTCGATATGTAAAAATGGTCACCCATCTACAGACCAACCGCAGTAAGCGTAGCTTAACCTGATCGATCGACCTGTGCGGCTATTATTATATAGCCACGGGCCCCTCCTTTCTGTGTATACATAAATAGTTAAATAATAATAAGAATAAACGTTGTTAGAACATTCTTACTATCAAATAAAAAAAAATAAAAAAATCCTGGTACCTAATAAAGCTCCCCCAAAAATCGATCACATTTGCACATCAAATAATAATGGCGAACGAAACCTGTTTTGTGTTCTAAAGGAGGGTAGGATAAATACGTCCAAAGCTTGGACCTCTGTTGTGAGATGTCTTGGTTGAGTAACAATTGGCGTGAGTACGAAGTTCCAAGTGGGGATCCAGAAGGGAATGTTTGGAACTGCGAGTTTAGTGAATAAAGACCGACATACGCGTACGTACTGTATTGTATACACACGTATCCTATGTACCCGAAACTATCAAATCTTCCCAATCAACTTTGAACCTTATAATTTAGCGATAAAGCTGAAAATCTATTAAAGAAATTTGACAGATTGTAGTAGCTTGATGTGCTGGCGTCTGTAGGTACATAGGTATGATACGGCGAAGTATCAAGCTATTATTATGTATATTTCAAGTTCTAGCTGACCTCTCATTGTATAAGTTTTTCGTATGGAGAAGTCAGCTTATAATAGCCTCCCCGTCCGTTTTCGGTCACGGTGGCCAATCTCAATGGAGATTACCCAGGTACGCAGGAGATATTATAGTGCACAAGTGTGTGCAAAAACACAGGTGCACTCTCTGTATCTGTAAACTTTAATGTATTAATTGATGATTTCTAAGATAGTAATTCTATAAATAAATATTTGTTATGGCCGCATACCTATCATATAAGAAGTTAGATCAACATAAAACCTGATACTTACTGACCTACAAATAACTAAAAACGTAAGGAAGTTTGAATTTCGTGGGCTACCCTAACGCCGTCGCCTATTAGTACCAATTTTGAAGAAAAAGTCCAGAAACCACAAATAACAAAAGAAAAAAAGGGGGGGGGGGTGGAAGGTAAAGAGGGGAGAGAGTATTCTATTCTATAACATATAACCAGCGCGCCCTGTAATTCTGGACTGGTTAGGCAAACCAAAAACCACAAAATATATTAAAATAAATTATTCATGCATGCTTACAATTTAATCTGCTAATAGTACCTATTGTATACAGGATGTAAGGGTGAACAGTGGCAACTTTCAAAGGACGGATAGATAACCTTAAATAAAAAAATATTACAAAAGTTTTAAATGTATAAGTCGCAATTTTTTTGCGAATTTTACAGTTTTCTAATTCCGAAATTTTACGCGAAGTGACCGCACCCTACGATAACGCACGAAGCGGCCGGTGTGTCCCCCGGCCGCCGCGCGCCCGCGCCCGCGCCGCCACGATCGCGTACGCGGCGCACGCACACATGTACACGCCATTCGATAACTTCCATTCACCGATGCACAAAAAATCGCCCTTAATACGTAGGGACTGGCAGTACCGACACTTTTTTTTACGATGTTGTCGAATCAATGAGATGCACAATGGACGCACAGGTGCGGTGCGCCACACTCGAAGTAAATTGTAAGGGCGCGCATACCTACGCATCGGCCACATTGAATGAATTTGTAATTTCTGTGATTGACAGTAAGTTTCCCTTCATACTTTTCCTGGCTTAGGACAGGCAAAAACACCTAATTCATTGTTAAAAGCGTTTTTAAGAAAAATTAAGAAAAAAAGTGCGAATTAACGAACTTTACCTAAACATGTCTCCGCACGTCTTCTGCACTCGATTAAGTATAACACTCTCACTCTTTACGTCATTGAAAGCACTTTTAATGCGTCTTTTCACATACACACTGCGTTTTAAATCGCCCCACAAAAAATAGTCAAGGGGAGTGAGGTCAGGCGACAGGTCCTCGCAATATCGCGTCGATACACGTATCTACGTGATGCGCGAGAGTAGTCTGTACGCAAACGGCACACGTACACTCTCTAGCGCGACTGAGTGCAGACTGACGATGCGCGCGCGCCGCCAGCGCGGCGTTAGTACATGCGGGGCAGAGGCCTAACAGTAATGTGACTATGATTTTTTATTTTTCGGGATATTAGAAGAAAAATTTTGAAAAAAATAGGGTCATATTTTTTCAACGGTTTTAGAATCTACTCATGATACTTATGCACCTCCTTAAATATTGCCACTGTTCACACTAACAGCCTGTAATATAAATTGCATGCCTACAAGCTAATTTTAGTTAAACTATCGAAATTTTCCTCTAAAACTATCAACTCCTAAGCACTTGTTTGTTAAAATGCAATTGCGTTCAATGTTATTTATGAGCAAAAACGGCACGTGTAATGATTCATTGTTATGCTCATAGCAAAGTTTAGTTGCACTGAGGTCGTTGTCATTTGGTTGATCACTTCCTCTGAAAATGTACATAATTAAGTAGGTATAAACTCCATTTGAATGCATGGCCTTCTTTCCTGCAATGATTCAGACATTTTGCGAGTTTTACAAAACAGTTCAAGGCTAATTCTTGATTCATTATCACTATATTCAGCGTGAAAACAAAACAGACAACTTCTAAAAAAACAACAAATTAAAGTTCCGAAATTAAAATTGTAGTGTTTTTTTTGGAAATTGATTGTTTCGGTTTTGTAAAAAAGTTTTTATTTTTCACTTTTGAGTTGTCGTATCTTCCCTACTATAGGTCATAACACACGTATCAAATAGGAAAGGGATCGGCACCGTAGCGCCCTTCGCCTCGCCGTCAAACAGGCGTCAACCTAACGTAAGCACGTAAACCAAAGCGGATCAGAAGCTCCGATACGTCGACTCGCGCGGCTACGGCTAGGCGACGCCGCGTTTACGGCTCGCCGACCGCTGGTTGATGGTGTAGCAGGCAGGCCGGAGGGGTGAGAGGGGCAAGGGTGGACGAAGAGACGTAAGCTCGGGTACGGAAAGACGTAAGCGCGGGGACGACGAGCCGTAACGCACCGCACCGCGGTTCGTGAGCTTGTCCCGAGGCGAGGAGATTACGTTACGATTCCGATTAGGTGCGTTGCAGTAGGGAGTTTCATACAAAGAATACTAAACGGCTCAAGTTGATACGGTGCCGATCCCTTTCCGGTTTGATACATGTGCTATAACTCTTTAAACTCGTTTACTTGCGATACAACAGCGATAGGAAGTTATAAAACGCCATCATACACAAAGTGGATTAAATATGTTTCTATTATTGAAGCTAATTCAACAACTATCAAAGCAAACCTAATAAAATTCTGGGACCACTGCGCGTTTCAAAATCTGTCAACAACTGGTGAAAATATCAAAAAACATACAAAAAAAAAAAACATACCTACGGAGGAACATAGAAAAAAAAAATTGAATCTCCTTTTTTTTTAAGTTGGTAAAAAAAATCAAACTTGCCTAAAAGACCGCCTTCACAGGATTACGAAATCTAAACTTTCCCCTTCAAACCTAATTGAATGGAATTATTTTAACATTTGAAAAAATAAAACAAAACCACCCCTTTTATGTCAAAGTCAACGGTAGAAGAGGAAAAAATAGCATTGTTACCGTGAACCCTTTGCAAGAAAACTTACAACTGCAGCCTTTCCCAACTCTTTCAAAGTCAAGGCACAAACCCAGTTGCAAAACGGTTTTATTTCACACTGTTTGGCAACATTCTTCTGACTCGTGCATTTTTGTCCCGTGATTTTTTGTAACATCTGGAAAGTTTCCTTGCTTTCATACTTTGTTTCAAACAAAGTTATGAAACGTGCTCACTTGTTTGTGTTACATAATGCCACAGAACTCGTTTTCATAAATCTTATTCAGATGATTATGCAATAATGAAATTAATTGGCATTTCCTTCACAATATTTATTGACATGCGCAACGACAGATAGTTTCATTGTATGCAGTTTAACTTTATACTTCCCAATAGATATTATAGATACGCGGAAACTAGGACCAGCGGGATGTTGCGTAACACACTAGCAGTAGCAACGGCTTTCATTTTGACAGTTCAACAACATTCATTGCGCTATTTACGTTGTTGAGCAGACGAATTTTACGAACATATGAAGTAATGGATTAGCGATATCCTTCAAAATTATTTAGATTGTGATTGAAAGTGTGTTCCGCAAATTAGGGTGCAGTTTTAAAGACAGACAAAGTTAGGTATCACCCTTACCTTTGCTTTGTGTTGATTCTGTACACAATAAAGTGAATCTCGCAATATCCTTTGTTCTAGCAAAATACATGTGTCGCATCACCATATAATACGACCATAGATAATTAGAAGAAATTTCGCAAACAGTAAAACTAGAATACTAAGATGAATTTTATTATTAAATTAATCTTTTTTATGGTCATTTGTAGAAAATCTTGCAGACAGAATCTTTACGCTGACAGCGGGCAGCGTCCGAATGTGCAGAGTGAGCATGTTAGTATAGACATTATATCTTATTTGGCACTGTTTTATCAGGAAAGTAAACGGAAAATACATCACTAAAGTTTGGAACAAAAGACGTTGAAAGATCAAGACCAAAAATACGCATCGTCCTTATTGGTCGGAACTTGCAAAAACGCAGTAAACAAGCTGTTGATTAGAGTAGATAGCCGAAGAGAGCGCAGTCAACAATCCTACAGTCCCGGCCGTCGAGAGTATGCTTCCTGACTCCTGTCAGTGCGACAATTCTAGTAGCCACAAAAATATCAGTATATATGGCTGTTGTGCTACCTAATATTCTATACTCTGCCGAGACATGGACACCGTACCGACGTCACATTCAACAATTGGACCGATTTCATCTTAAATGCCTTCGTACAATTCTTAACATTCATTGGTGTGATCGAGTACGCAATACTGAAGTATTGAGGCGAGCTAATGTAGAAGGCATTGAGGTATACCTCATGAGGAGGCAACTTCGGTGGTGCGGCCATGTGGCACGCATGTCGGAGCAGAGAGTGGCGAAGCGCATCCTTTATTCGGAACTTCAGGAGGGCAAGCGAAAGCAGGGCGGGCAATTCCTAAGATTTAAGGATGTGCTTAAGCGGCACATGAAGGGTTGTGACGTAGATCCATCTCAGTGGGAAGAGCTTGCGTCTAACCGCGGAGAGTGGAGGTCACTAATACAACAGAAAGTTTTTGACTTCGAGACTCGTCGGCTTTCAAAACTGGACTCTAAGCGTGACGAACTAAAAGCCCGACCACCAGCGGCAATCAGTTACAATTATGTTAATGGTGCTCTCACGTGTCCACTATGTGCAAGAATATTTATAAACAAAGGTGGTTTTTCTAGCCACATGAGAGCCCATGATAGACGCCAGTAGGGTGATGGTGAAACGGTCGCCGTAGCCGAAAACGGCTTGGAAGGATTATTATTCTAGTAGCTAATAAAGATCAAATTCGAAAAATACGCATTAGTTTGTATGAATCTGGGAGGTGTCAAGAATGCATTCTCTCATCGGCTGCACTGTAGTTCTTTTTATCAGCACCCTAATTGCGAAACACACTATCGATCCCAATCTGCATCATTTTAAAGCATATTGCTAATCCATTGCTTCATATGTTCGAAAAATGTGTCTGCTCAACAACGTAAAAAACGCAATGAACATTGTTGAACTGTCAAAATGAAGCCCGTTGCTACTGATAGTGTGTAACGCAATCACCCCGCAGAAGTGGCGTTTCCATTCTAGTGAGAATATTTCGCGCTGAAATTATAAAATTGGAAAATCCAAAAGTACACGACTCATAATGCTTATTTGATCGTATAAAAAACCATAGACATAGATATTATATTAGTTAGTTTTTTATTAATTATAATTAAACTACTTTGAATAAAAGAGCCATTTTCAATTTCCTCCTATGGGTGAAACGAATCTATTAAAAAAAAATTGACTCAATTAATTGATTTTTTAGCTAGCTACAATGTTTTCAGGTTTCACACTTGATTGAGGGGATTTTTTTTAGAAATATTTTAATGTTTTTTTGTTTGTACTGCATTAAATCAATTTCTGAAAAGAAAATAATTAATCTCCATTAAATTATCTTAACAATGGTATATAAACTAAGTAGGTTCTGTGTAATAGCAGGAGTATAACAATAGAAACAGTTGCAGAAAGTAGGTAAAATTTTTTTTTCGATCGGTAAGCAGTCTCTAATGCTTCGCATTATGAGTCGTGCAATAATCTTTCATTTGGCAAATGTCATTACTGTATAGTTACGGTTTCCTAGAAGATGTTCGCCGCCACATTACGGCCGCAGTGACGTCTGTTATGAAAAACTGCCAGCGGTGTTTGACTTTACGTTGTCAAAAAAACTGTCGTGTAAAACACATCAAATCACTATCTTAAATAACGTTAGTGACGTCATTCGTCGGTAAAATTTGTACGCTATGCAGCGGGCACCGCTCTCCTAGGAAACCATCATAATTTCAACATGATTGATTTATACAAAGTAGTTAGTAAGGTAGTAGCAGTATTGTCATTGCATGTCTAAACTAATAACAACAAAAAAACAATCTGCAAGCTCTTCTCCTTTATCTTTTACTTCTTTTGTGTTTTATACGAATCCTGCAAAAGAAAACCCACGCACGCAGTCCGAACTCATAGTCCCAAGATTTTGGGGCCCACATCAGACCGGTCTCAGAACTAGTTGTGTGGCCTTCGAATCGCGGAAGGTTTTCTACAACGGCCCCGCAACTGATGCGATGTGAATGAGTTCAAACTACATTTTTAATAACTGGTATGTTATTGGCAAAATGGCCGACCTGTTATAAATATTGATATTTTAGGCGGTTTTTGTTTTTATTAAATTACTAGCGATCTGTCCCTGCTTCACAAGGTTTTTCTTACATTGATATAACATAGAGGTTTGTTTATTATATTTTTGTTAAATATTAATGTAATACACAAACTTTTCGGAATACATTCTCTAAATGATGGTTAAAACCTTATCAAAATCCGTTGGATAGTTAGGAAGAAAAACGCGGTCACAAAGACATATAAAAAGCGACAATAATTTGTAATATGTATGTATAGGTTTTAGTTTATTTTATGCGTACAAGGATGTTTGTGCGTGGTTTGGATTTGCATTTTAATTGTGCAAATGCTGTTTAATTGGATGACGAGGCCGGATTTATATGCAAAATTGTTCGAATAGAACTTTATAATTATACATAATATTATCTTATCATATTGTTTGTCAAAAATAACAATGTCGTTCAGATATAGTGAAGGACTTCCTACAACAGTGGTTTGGCGACGTTAATAACTTCTAAATAATTGGTTACGACAGAAACAGGACCAAGATGGATTTACTATCCTATTATCATAATAAAGGAGGTGACTTGGGCCCAACAGTGGAATTGTGTAGGTTCTGCAGTACCATCTTCTACAAGCTACACAGTAAAAGATTCATCTCGATTCAACAGAATATTAATGTGCCTAAGATTTTGTTTTTGTTTTTCTCGCAGTTCAATCTAGGAGATTGTCGTCTGCTTAACCTGCATGTGCCTAGGGTACGCCGACCCTTCATTTATAACATCGTCACTGGTAGAGGCGAGAACATTTTTTTTTTCTTTTTCTCTCTCTCCCTCTTGCTAGGAAGCAAGAGGGCCTAGAAAAAGAAAAAATAAATGTTTAAAAAAAAATGTTTTATTGATAAGCAGAAACTATGCAATACAATACAGTACAGGAAAAAAAAAAAAAAGCGCGGGCAGGCGATGCGATGCGACGGGGTGGGTCGGGGGTACAGGAAATTTCACGGACGGACGCAGTCGCGGGCAGAAGCTAGTATTTCATAAAGTGGTCACATTATTAAAGTAGCCTCAGTAGTTTTTAAATAAACTCATTAGCATTAATAAACATCTGCTTTACACATTTGTAACAACGTTTCCTGTTTCAATAATATTCCATGATTGATTACCGAATAAAGACATTAAGAATTTAAATACAATGCATGCAAGGTCGGCTTGTTTCAATTATTTTAGTTGGTTTTACTTGTTCTAATCAAAAATCATTGTAATTTGTAACATGATAATCATATTATACGTACGTCATCTGCCTAGCCTTTTCCCAACTATGTTGGGGTCGGCTTCCAGTCTAACCGGATGCAGCTGAATACCAGTATTTTACGTGGAGCGACTGCCTATCTGACCTCCACCCCCCAGAGCCGGGACCAACGGCTTAACGTGCTTTCCGTGGCACGGAGAGGTCTCGGTATGTAATGATGGTCACCACGGATATCTATGATGGTCACCCATCCACAGATAAACCGCTGCAAGCGTAGCTTAACCTGATCGATCGACCTGTGCGGGTGTTATTATTTAGACGTAGGCACGTATTTGGACATACCTTTACTACAATGAGTACAGTTACTTAAATCAATATTTAATGTACTCACACACGACGATATTTCCAGTTTTAGCTGACCTCGCATTGCATCGCATCTTTTCGTACAATGAGAACTTAGCTTATTATATATTCAGCTTATTATACTGGAAATGTATAGCTTGATATATCGTCGGGCGTACATTTACAGACGCCAGCTCAACAAGCTACCCGAAACTGTCAAATTTTCCCAATAAACTTTGAACCTTATGCTTTAGCGATAAAGTTGAAAATCCAATAAAGAAATTTGACAGATTGTAGTAGCTTGATGTGCTGGCGTCTGTACACACATAACAGATAAAATATGGACTTGAGTTTTGAGTGACAAAAATATATACCTAAATGAACTTTCTGTGTAAATTACTGTGGTGTCTATTCCCATTGCAAGGTACCATCGTTGGCTTAACGTATGTTTTTGAGAAACACTTTTGATATTAGTCATAGGTATTATATAAACGATTATAAAGACTTGTTACGCCAACTTTTATTATTAGTAACTTATTATAACAATTTTAACCAAAAACTATAATAGTACCCTTCCTAGTATGAACCTAGATGACTAGCAGAGACTGTCTTTCATTCTTATTTCCCCTAAATTTTATATTTATTTTAATAAACTGCATTAAACACGAAGACTGCAAATATTTTTTGCACGTATGCAATTTCGTAGCACCGCTACGTCTCGTAGAGATATCGTAGCTGCATTGCTACGCGGTGCATCGCTGCACGTAGCGCATCTCGTAGACGTCTACAGAATGCGTTTCGTAGCGATCGACTGCTACAAATTCTTGCATATTGTATGCTTTGGCTTGCAAAATTATTTGCGAATTCAGTTATTTGATACTTCACCCAGTAATTCAACACTTCATTTTCATATTTAAAAACACATTTAAATGTCATTACATTTTACGCCTAACAAAGAATAATTATATTAAAAGTTAATTGCGTATAATGAAGCTATGTTGTACGCATGCACGAACGTCGTGACATAAGATGCGCGTGAGAACGCTCCCGGCTAACGAACTCGCGTCGCTGGTTTATTTTCATTCCTATGTTTTGGCCAATGCGATAGCGCAGTTGGCGAAGACGAAAGAAATGGTGGATAAGGATGTTTGCTCTCCTTAACCTAATATTAAACATGGTTTCTTAATTAATAATGATTTATTTATTTCTCACACATACACACATACTTAACCACACACATACATACTGAATCCACACATTAAAAAAACAAAAATACTTCTATAATGTTTTCTTGTTGATTATGTTTAAAATATAATGAATATTTTAGTCAGGCAACACATATTTGTTTAGGGGCACCCCGGGAAGAGTGGTCTCTATTTCGGGTTTCTCCTGCTGAAGACTTGTTTAAAACTTTCCTGCTGTTTTAAGGAAATATATACACCGCAAAGCAATAATTAGAGTTTTTTTTGGGAATTTTTTAAATGACTCACACACCATTACATTATTGGTTTTATTCTGTAAAGTTATTTCGGAAAGCATGTATTCAGTGTTGCTATTTGTGTTTCATTGTCATTACCATTTAATAAAGCTTTTTCTTGTGCAATTTATTTATTACAACAAAAAAAAAAGTTATTAGCACTGACAATAATTATTAATAAAAACGTTATATTATTAAATTAAATGAATATTATATTAAATTAGGTAGGTATATCAACGAACATCTACAATAAATTAACGGGGACAACGTACGGGACAACGGGAAGTAATTTTAATTATTTTATTAAATTCCCTTTGTCCCCTTTAACAGTGACAGCGTACGGGGACAACGAATACAGATAAATATCCTGTAAGCCAGAAAAAAAAATATTTTATTTAATATTAAACCTCTTTGTTAACAGTGTTCTTACAAATAAATGCATTTTTACAAGTCTAACATATTAGCGAAAAGTGCTATGTCAGAAAATATTCATTTACTTTCATTTGTCCTTGAATTCTAACAGAAAGGCTATAACGTTACAATAGAATATAATAGAACAAGAAGGCATCTAAAATAATTAAGTCGTAAACTAAAGCACTAGGTATTACATAAGACATTCAGAAAGCCTGACAGAATGCCTCCATTACACAAAATCTCTCCTGACCGATCTCTGAACATTTAAAACAATGGCAAGACCTCGATCCCTATTAAAGTAAATAGGTACAGACTACAGGTTGTAAATACATAACACACATTAGATACTTGATATCACGATAACGACTTAGGTACAACACATCAACCTTGACAAGTACATACCCATTGTTTCAATAATAATTCTAATCCAACTTCTGTTTAATCTAAGATGCTGCCAAAATAGTACATACTCAGACGTGCACACTAAACACATGTTCTATAGAAGAACCACAGTCTAAAATATTTTTTCTGCTAATCTTTTTCAAATGTAAGAGCAAAAGAAGTTGTCTTTGTTACTTTTTTAGCATGTGACCGCGTCATTTTTAAACGATGACTAGATCGAAACGGACAAAGAAATAGACATGCAATTTGACAGTTTATTGAACTTTTAGAGATTTTTTATTGGCTATCCATTTCCTGTGAGTTATTTTATTATGTTATGCTAGACTTTTAGACCTGTCCTGACTATTTTGACCTAGATACTTGTCGAGGTGTCGTTATTATTTAGCGGTTTCTACAGATTGAATAATTGAACTACAAAAAAAGTCCAGCTCCCTTACGTCCTTTGTAGACACACGTTTTACTTGCCGTGAAAAACTACGGTTTATACGCCGTGTGGATGCACGCCGGTTCATCAGTTTTGTTGTATGGATCACTATGGAAGCTTGTTGACGGAATATGAACATAGAACACTGAGTAACAGTTTTTTTTAAACTTATTGCATCGTGATTTAAAACAGACTGGATTCGTGAAGCACTCGTGTCCGTAGGTATGGCTGATTCATGTACGTTATTTTCAAGGCTTTCTCTGCGGTTTTCATAAAAATCTGGAACGTTTTGTTGCTTTCTAACTTTGTACAGTGGTGGCTCAGTTGTAACGGATACGACTTACGAGTTGTAGGTCGTTAGGTTCTAACCCAGACCGGCGCTTTACTTTGTGTAAATTATTTCATCAGCACTGCTCTCAAAACGGTGAAGGAAAACATCGTGAGGAAACCCGCATGTCTTAGAACCAAAAATTCGAAGACATGTGACATCTGCCAACCCGCACTGGGCCCGCGTGGTGGATTACAGCCCACGCCGTCTCACTAAGAGGAGGCCTGTGTCCCAGCAGTGGGAACATTATAGGCTGATTATGATTGTTAAATGCCTGTTTTAGAATTGAATGAATGTTGGATTTGAAGGAGGATAGGTAATGCTATGATCTTTTTCTTCTTCGTGTCGCTGGCACGACTGTCTTTTATTTAAATCTTGTTTTCCCAAAACTTTGCCACTTCTACGGGCGGCGTTGTCAGTGGCAGCGTCAGGTCACTTTGACTGTATGTTTTGGGACACAGAGGGCAGGATAGGAGGTGGAGCATGGTTTGTGACATAGCTCCACAATCACACCCTCACCTTCTGTGGTCGATCTTAGTCTTCAAACACTGCGGGACAGGCGACGAGAAGACTTGACGGAGTTTTCCAAATGCTGCCCAACTCAACTGGATCTTTCTGCCGGCTTCTCTTTCGTCGGATCAGCACCAGCTGTCGGAATAACATTATGCTGTTTTTGATCTACTTACGTGGTCTGTGTCTCAGACAACACATAGCGGATTATGACGGAAGTCAAGTGGGAAGTGTTCGTGGTTTTTTTTTATAGATAAAAGGAATTTTATCAATAAAAAAAACCGCTAACACTATGAAAGTAATTATAACTCTATCACAAAAAACTCTTCAAGCAAATTAGGTAAGTACCAACAATCGAAGGGAAAATATTACAAATTACAATTTAATATTACTTCCTACCAATTCTCAGAGCTCGAGCCATGAACCTTATAATTTTCTTTATCGATTTATCGACAAAATACGTAAGAGCTTGTTACAACGTGACGTTCTAACCAAATTATAGTACGCCTTTAATAACCGACGTTTTTTTTTGCACCGCCCCCTAGCGGACAACACGTGAGCCAAACATATGCAGAGGTCAATCAACCCCACATTATTATTGACAGCACTAGAACTTGCAGGGGACATACCAGCACACATTTAATTAATAATGAGGATTTTTCGATGCTAGAATTCTGTTTTACACCATCGACCAATTTATCTTGAGCTTCCTCACCCCTTCGATTTGTTTGACTCTCGGGTGTTTTAAGAGGGTATTGTGTAGTATGAAGCTGTCATGTTATGCTGGTCGTGGAGTGAAGCAACGCACTCTGTTGCTAAGGGCTTCGTTCACGCATAATTGGCCCCCAGCCGGTCGCAGGCTTACGTCATCGCAATGTGCGATCAGAATGTATAGAACGCCTCGCACCAATGATGCTATGAGATGTGAAGAAGGAAGTTTTAAACAAACGTTCAAGTAAATAGAAACTTTCATGATTTTGTGTAAACTACCTTTATAAGCGACTATCGGTACTTACGTGTATTTCTATAGTCTTTAGCCTGTTTTCATTAATAATAAGCGACATTTAAATGCAATGCCTAAATCTTATTGCAATAGTTTTCATTTAGGCTTTTCTTTTAGGAGTCGATTAGTGTTGTGGAAAACCGGTGATACATAATACCTGTTTATTACAAGACTTATCTATGTATGTGTGTGAAAAGATAACTACAAAACTACTGAACTTTATACAATTTGAGATAAGATTTTTTTTCTGCAAAAATGTTGATTGAAATGTGAATTTTAATTAAGGAATATGCGTGTCATTGTCGACGTAAATACAGATTAGGTAAAAAAAACATTATCTAATTAAGGCACGTGTATACGATAAGGCGTATTTTGAGGAACATATATTGCATATATAGGTATAATTTTAATTATGCAATACTGAAGTAGGTTCTTAAGTATCAAAATTAAAGAAAATAAAAAAGCTGTTTTTCACATCGTAGATGAAGTACAAAGTTCTGTCGCTGGGATGACCCTATGTCCAGCACTGGACTGCAACGGGCTGAGATAGTTGGTTCAAATCTCTACTAACACAAAGAACTTCATACGATAAAACGGACGATGTATTCGTCCGTTTTGTCGTATGGATCGGAGAGTGTTACTGCATTGTTAGCCTAAGTGCAAAATCAAATCTGCAATCATAAAACAAACATTTTCCAGCACGCTTCCTGATAATTTGATTATGAAACGACGATATACCTCGTTTTACTTTACATTTTTAAAAGCTTATAATGCTTAACATTAAACTGTTTAACACAAATTTAACGAAACACGATATAGATCACCTATAACTTATTCTTATAGCAGCCTATCTTTCCCTTGATGCAAGAAAAATAAATAAAGCCTCCCTCCCCCAACCCCGCAGGTTTATAGACTAGTTACGCTCACATCGTTTTTAGAATACAAACAAGCGCCGTTCATAAATACGTAACTATCAATCTGGTAGGAAAGCTGGCCTAGGCTTACTACAATTCATTAAACTCCTACAAAGTCTAGCCCTTCACCGACCGCCTCATCTGCAGCCGGCCCTGACGCCGACAAGGCCGACTTTAAGTCCTTTATCTAACGAGACACTGCATAAAGACGAGCCCCAATTTGTCCCCCAAACTTCATTGACGATTACGACTTTGAAGTCGGCGCTAATGATTTGAAGACCAACTTTAATCACCCCACCTACTAG
>CATOHL010000179.1:5000-15559 GCA_951800025.1 Oligia strigilis | reverse complement strand
CAAGGGATTGCAGCCTTGAGTATTTGATATTCATTTCAACTTGATAACTCCACGCGCTCCTGAGAGGTCTTGATAGACGGACAACGAAGTGATCTTATAAGGGGCCGTCTCCACGAGCGAGAGAATCGCGGCGATAGTCTCGCCGTGCCATCAAATTTTCGCCGCGATGATATCCCCGTGTGGAGACACGTTCTAAGAAAGTGCATAGAAATACGTGGCACGAAGATTATATCGCCGCGATTCTCTCGCTCGTGGAGACGACCCCTAAGGGTTCCGTTTTTCCTTTTGAGGTACGGAGCCCTAAACAATTATGTAACAATAAAGAACAATGTTATGTAATCAAAACGATGTCATTGAATCAATCATGGGATCAATGAGAGTCAAATGGACACTCACTCACGCTCGACGTGTGACAAGTCTGGGGTTTGATTTCTAAGCACTAAATTAATCGGAATAACGGAAGTAGGTACTGTAACCTTTGTTATCATCATTGAAACTTACATTGCTCAAACTTTGGGAAACTGATCAAAATGCAAAATAATAGATATTAATAATTATGCTGATTGAATAGATACGAATTTTATTGATACAGTAATTTTCTACTATGAATGTATCAGTTTATATACTAAATTCCTTCTGCATAATTTCTTTATTAAGCATTCATATTCCTCCGAAGTAATTGGCTCTAGGACAACGATTATTTTGCAACTGTGACAGTTGCAAAGCATACAATTATACGGTACCCTGCCGTTTCCAGAAGTTGATGGACGAATCGATCAAATATTCATGGTTTCTCTATTGTTTTGTAAGTCAACAGTCAACTGCGGCATGACTTAATTACGTACTAGAACACGGCACTAATTATATACCTACCAACCTAACGTTTGTTTTTCGTTTGTATAACATAATAACAACTAGACTTTACACAATATGTTCTGCATTGAAGCAGATCGATTAAAGATTTCAACTATATTAGATTTTGTTTTCGCACATGTCATTGTTGTTAAGTAGGAGTGAAATTAATAAACTTTATCTACACCCATGCTATCAATTATATTACCTACGTACGTTTCATTCTTTAGATAAATAATAGATACATGTAGTACCTTCATTGTATGTACTGGCCACTTCGCACTTATTAATATTAGGGTAGATTGAAAAACTTCCCTGCTTGCCCTCCGTCTAGCCAGCCGCAACGGCGGCAACGCTCTTCATTCTTTTATTGTGCGCGGCAACAAGCACTCACTCTTCAATACTTTTTATATATTCAGTGATATTTCGTTAAAGTTATCTTCAAGTTATCTTCGGCTGCCGCCAGTAAAACTATAATGATTTAAGAAAAATGTATACTGCATGTCGATTATTATTTACAATCATTTACCAAATAGTTTGCAAGACTTGCCGCTGACAATGTTTAAAAAAATACTTTTCAAACTATTACTATCTAAAAGATATTATACCATTAAGGACTATTTAGAAGACAAGTCAATAGAACCTGTAATTTGTAAGCTAGATTAATTGACATCGCTGATTGTGACATTTGCACGCCATGTTATAGCAGGATATGCTCAAACAAATTCACTGTAACACCCTATGTACATACCATATTCTAGCAAATATTTTGATTTTGATTGATTTTTAATTCAAATTACTTTTTCAATATGTCTAAGCGTAGCGCTGAAAATAAAATTAAAAGACTTAAAAAACGTGCAAACAAAAACCGGGCAAGTGCGTGTCGGGCCACGCACAGTGTATGGTTCCGTAGTAGCCCGTTATCACAACATAGTACGATTCTGTTGTTCTTTATTCGGAATACTTATAATGAATATATGGAATGGTAAAGATATTAGGAGTTAATGGTTATAATAACAATATATGACAAGGGTGTCCAGAGTAAAACAAAACTTTAACACATGACGTAACCACGGAGGCCATACCTTGCAAAAAAATCTTAACACCGCGATCTACAAAAGTGTCGTCACAGTACAACGCCATCTGTTATACAACAAAATATTGATTTTCGAAGATAATTATTTAAACAGATTAGACATTAACTAATAAGAACCACTTTCTTCCATGTAAAGCTAAAAAATAAGAGTACGATTGCGGCCAAGTTATTATTTCAATTCGCGTAATTCGAAAATAAAACAAAGTTCGTTTGTGACTTTCGAAAATAAAACAAAGTTTGTTTGTGACTTCTTTATGTACTCGAATGAAAGCGTAAACCGTTGCTACAGCGCCACCTAGCGGCAGTACTGTGAAACTTATGATAATTTATGATAATTTATTAAGCTTTTTTTATTAAATAAAACAAAATTAGTTTGTGACTTCTATAGGTACTCGAATGAAAGCGTAAACCGTTGGTACAGCGCCACCTAGCGGCAGTATTGTGAAACTCATGATAATTTATTAAGGTTTTTTTATTTCATAATTTTTTGTTTTTCAATGCAAGTCTTTACCTATCATAAACAAGCAAATACTTCATCTTAGTCATAGGATTAATGCTAAGGATTTTGTATTTGGTACAAAATTATCCAAAAAGTTTAACGACTATTTCTGCTAAACTAATAAAGTTATCTTACCCGCTATAACTAGTTTTTTTTTAAAGTTCATGAAATGCACTATCATCGAGAATTTTTCCAGATTTTTCAAGCCAGCAGTTTAGCTTTTAGAGGGGGGGGGGGGGGACAAAATTTCCCTACTGGAACAAAATGTTGCACTTTAAAGTTTAATATTTCGTAAATGGAGCATTAAATCGAAAAATAATTTTAGAAGTTCGCTTATTTTATACCTGCGGCTTCATCTGTCGTATTTGAGAGCCATTTATTTGGTAAAAAAAAATTATAGGTATTTTGTAATTTTACTGATGGATATGAAGGAAAGCAATAAAATGAAAGTTAACTTTATTATATTACTAGCTGACCCGGCAAACGTTGTTTTGCCATATAAATTATTTCTAACTGCCCGGCGCTATCGTGGTGTCCTACCCCTTACCCTACCCTACTCCTACACTACTCCTACCCTACTCCTACCCTACTTCTACCCTACTTCTACCCTACTCCTAACCTACTCCTAACCTACTCCTACCCTACTCCTACACTACTCCTACCCAACTCCTACCCTACTCCCACACTACTCCTACCCTACTCCTATAAGTAAATAAAAGTATTAAATACTATGTCCGTCTAAAACTGCCCGGCGCTATCGTGGTGTCCTACCCCTTACCCTACCCTACTCCTACACTACTCCTACCCTACTCCTACCCTACTTCTACCCTACTTCTACCCTACTCCTAACCTACTCCTACCCTACTCCTACACTACTCCTACCCAACTCCTACCCTACTCCCACACTACTCCTACCCTACTCCTATAAGTAAATAAAAGTATTAAATACTATGTCCGTCTAAAACCGGATAAAAACTGGTTCTAAGCTAGCTCCCCACCAATTTTTAGCCAAATCGGTTTAGCCGCAGTGGTGGCCAAGTGGTAACGGCCGCGACTTACGAGTTGTAGGTCGTAGGTTCGAACCCAGACAGGCACTTTACTTTGTGTAAATTATTTCATCACCACTGCTCTCAAAACGGTGAAGGAAAACATCGTGAGGAAACCGGCATGTCCTAGAACCAAAAATTCGAAGACATGTGACATCAGTCTACCAATCCGCACTGGGCCCGTGTGGTGGATTACGGCCCACTCCCTCTCACCGAGAGGCCTGTGTCCCTGCAGTGGGAACATTATAGGCTGATTATGGTTTAGCAGTTCTTGAGTTATAAATAGTGTAACTAACACGACTTTCTTTTATATTTATAGATTATAATCATTATCATTACTTTTTAGGGTTCCGTACCTAAAGGGTAAAAACGGAACCCTATTACTAAGACTTCGCTGTCCGTCCGTCCGTCTGTCTGTCACCAGGCTGTATCTCAAGAACCGCGGTAGCTAGACAGTTGAAATTTTCACAGATGATGTATTTCTGTTGCCGCTATAACAACAAATACTCAAAACACAACATAATATAAATATTTAAGGGGGGCTCACATACAAAAAAACGTGTTTTTTTTCGGCGTTTTTGCCGTCTGTCTGTCGCCAGGCTGTATCTCAAGAACCGCGGTAGCTAGACAGTTGAAATTTTCACAAATTATGTATTTCTGTTGCCGCTATAACAACAAATACTAAAAACAAAATAAAATAAATATTTAAGGGGGGCTCCCATACAACAAACGCAATTTTTTTTGTCCTTTTTTGCTCGATATCAATAATGGCAACAGGTAGGCACGTGAAATATTCACAAAATACTCAGTTGTATTTTTACTTTAATAATAAATGATAAAATTAAAATAAATATATATTTAAGGGGGGCTCCCATACAACAAACGTGTTTTTTTCGGCGTTTTTGCCTTGTGGTACGGAACCCTTCATGTGCGAGTCCGACTCGCACTTGGCCAGTTTTTAAACAACACAGACATATAAGTATCCGAGTTAATAATACACATAATAATGTTTTAAAGATCACAATATGTTTTCTTTAGTACTATATCGTTCTAATAGATTCTGATGTCGTTACGTGTTTCCACTTATTGCAATAAAAAGTTGTTATAGAATGCTTTAAATTGAATAGATCTTTTGATAGACTGAAGCGATTGCGATGAAACAAAGACTAATCACTACTCTGAGTTCTACACTATATTTGAGTATAACAATGAACCATATTGGTTTGGTACTTTTTACGTTGAACCTGTTCAAATAAAAAATCTCTCACATCCAAACAGACAAACCGACAAACAGACAAAAATTCCAAAAATTGATGAAATGGCATCTGTTGGTTATCCTTTAACACCCCACCTATTTTTTTTTTATATTTTTAATGTACACGCCTCGTCTACAGATTTATTATATGTATAGATAATATACAAGTTTATAGCTTAACATCACTCTCCGACGACGTATCACTACCTGTCGTCGTTTCCTACATTTATTACGAGTCCACATTTCTGTCAATGGCATCCATTTTGGGCTCAACTATTTCTATGACATGCTTTATACATTTTTTTAATTTTTCTGCGTCAATATTTTTAATAGATTCGTTTAATTCAATTTTTAATTCTGCCATTTTATGTGTTTTCATGTGTGAAGCTACATTTCCTTTAACACAATCAATTATAAAATCCAATACACAAACCAGTTCACGAGTTGAGCATACAGTCACAAGTAAGAGCACGTCTGCACAGTACGGGAAGTAAGAGTAGACTAAAAAGTACTCGTACCGTACTGTGTACACCGCCTTTTTTTTTTTTTGCGGATGGGAAATCATCAAATGACCCCTCCCGCTCTGGGTGGAGCGGAAGGGAGTGTCAGACTCTTACTGACTAAAACCCACCCGTGTTCCTTCCTTAGCCCTTTATGTTCCGGGCCAGCGGTAACCCTTTCGGACAATCCCGCTGACCCGGCAGGCTTCGGCCCTATGGGGCCCCTCCTCGATGCTGACATCTCTTTGAGGCGCGCGTGGAACACGTACGCGCCGTCCGGCACGGGCCTGGTCCTGATCGGACGGTGAGCTACCCATTACTCTCCGCCCGCAGGCCCGCGCCTACGGTGGCCGGGAGTCGTCGCGCGGCTCCCGACGCCCGGAGCGTCTCCCGCGGCGGCAGGGACGGGAGGCTCTCTCCCTCATCCGTCCCGCCACCTCCTTCGCTAGCATGACGGCTTCGCAGAAGGAGGTGACTGCCTCCCACTCCCTCTCGCCCCGGACCATGGCTTGCACCAGGGCCGGACGCGAGAGGTCGCCGCCGCTGCCGATCGCCTCTACGAGGACTCGGCGGTGCTCCGCCCAAGCGGGGCAGACCTCCACCGTGTGCTCCACCGTGTCCTCTGGGCGATCCTGGCAATGGTGACACCCGGGCGTTTCCTCCCGCCTGATGATGTGCAGGAACCTCCCGAAACTTCCGTGTCCGGTGAGGACCTGCGTCAGGCGGTAGGTGAGGGCGCCGTGGCGCCTCTCTAGCCACTCCTCAAAGAGGGGTCTTATCGCCGCTATCGCGGCGTGCCCTGCGCTGGGTTGCGACAGTCGTTCCTTCCATGTCGCCATGAGATCGCGCCGGAGCTCAGTCCGCTCCGCAGCGATTTGCCGCGGAAGCGGAACTTAGCGGCTTAGCGGCTTAGTGCCTCCGCGCGCCACTCATACACGCGCGCGAGGGCTATCGCCTCCAGATCCCATGGCGGCAGTCCGGCAATGAGGCTCGTGCGGTAGCCCCGGATAAGCCTTACGGCTACCACCTTCTGGGGCGCGTTCAGGTAGTGGTAGTGGGAGTGGGTAGTGGTGTGGTGGTAGTGGTTTTAAAGCCCCATTACTGGTTTATCGTAATGAGTTGAACCACACTATTGCAGCCCGTTACGTAGCTAACTTCACGTGTAACAAAATAATGGCAGACCAATGTCAATTTCATTTCAATGGTGACAATATTGTTTTCAAGAGTACCGAATCACGTGACTGTAAAATTAACATCGGAATCGTATTGGCCTTTCATTAGAATTAAAATTAATTTGGAGAGTTACCCCCCAGTTCACGAGTTGAGCATACAGTCACAAGTAAGAGCACGTCTGCACAGTACGGGAAGTAAGAGTAGACTAAAAAGTACTCGTACTGTGTACACCGCCTTAGCGTTTATCATTGACCAATCGCAGTTAAAAAATTGTGTGAGTGAGATAGCGCTCTACTAACTCGTCTCCGTGAATAGACTATAGTACTAACGGTCTCTTAGCAAAACCTCGGACAGACAGACGGACATGACGAAACTATAAGGGTTCCTTGTAGGCACAATGGAACCCTAAAAACGAAGTCGTGTGATTATATATTCATCTTCGTCGGATTCCGAGAAAAATGAAGGTTAGTTATGATGTATTTTTAGGGTTCCATACCAAAATGGTAAACGGTTTGGCAACACGGTTGGCGCAGTGGCTGAGCGATCGACTGCTGCGCTGCGTGTCGCGGGTTCGATTCCCGCACGGAACAAATATTTGTATTGCCTACAGATAGTTGTTCCGGGTCTGGCTGTTTGTGTGTGTGAATTTAAATGTTTGTAAACGCACCCACGATACAGGAGTAATTCCTAGTATGGGGCAACGTTCTTTAAATAAAAAATAAAAATAAAAAAAAAAAATACAAAGAAACGGAACCCTCACGGTGAGACTAAGTCTGTCTGTCTGTCACAGCTGGATATCTCAAGAACTACTAATGCGATTGCATTAGTAGTAGTAGGTAGTAGGCAAACGTCATCTAAAACTATTCCTTTAAGTTGATTAACTTAAAGGAATAGTTTTAGATGACGTTTGCCGAACTATTTTGCAAATAAGAAGGTAATAAAAATATATGTATATTTTTTGCAACAGGGACTGAAACGGGGTCTGAAAAATGGGGCTACGAAGTGGGGCTACTAGGGCATGTGGGGTATCATTATGAAAGAGTGCAGTTTGCACATTCTCAAAGCTGAAAGCAAAGCTCAAGCTAGCTGGCGAATTTCGTACCATCCCGCCAGCCGCCCACCGGCCACCGCTTTTTAGGGTTCCGTACCCAAAGGGTAAAAACGGGACCCTATTACTAAGACTTCGCTGTCTGTCCGTCTGTCCGTCCGTCTGTCACCAGGCTGTATCTCAAGAACCGCAATAGCAGGGCAGTTGAAATTTTCGCCATGTATTAGAAATACTTGTTCCACTAGGATCTTAGTAACAATTTCGTCTGTTGCGTGTATGTCATAAGAAAGCTCTTAAAGTGTACTTTATTTCATTCTATGGCAGCTAAGTTCAAATCCAGCGCGAATATAGTTTTTTTTTTTTTTTTTTGCGTTTTTTGAAAATGTTGAACATTGTTCAACAGTGATGAATTATATGTCATAATTATGAAAGCTCTTAATGTATACTTTATTTCATTCTATTGCCGCTAAGTTCAAATCTAGCGCGAAAACGATATTTTTAATTTTATGCATTGAATTGATAACCTCCTTTTATTGAAGTCGCTCACAGTAGGGCAAATGAATATTACGTCATATATTCATAATGGCTGTTGAAATGATATCAAAGCAAAAAAAAAAAAAAAAAAAAAAAAAAAAACAAAAAAAAAAAAAAAAAAACGAATCCGGGGGGGGGGGGGATTTTAATTTTGCCGAGAAAAAATTTCTTGCAAAATTTTGCGAATGTTTGTCGATGGATTCTGTTCGTGTATTAATTTTTTCAGTTTTATTCGCTCAGGTTAGGTTCGCTCAGGTTAGGTTCGCTCAGGTTAGGTTCGCTCAGGTTAGGTTCGCTCAGGTTAGGTTCGCTCAGGTTAGGTTCGCTCAGGTTAGGTTCGCTCAGGTTAGGTTCGCTCAGGTTAGGTTTTTTTTTTTTTTTTTTTTTTTTTTTTTTTTGGTTTGGTTAGGTTAGGTTAGGTTAGGTTAGGTTAGGTTAGGTTAGGTTAGGTTAGGTTAGGTTAGGTTAGGTTAGGTTAGGTTAGGTTAGGTTAGGTTAGGTTAGGTTAGGTTAGGTTAGGTTAGGTTAGGTTAGGTTAGGTTAGGTTAGGTTAGGTTAGGTTAGGTTTTTTTTTTTTTTTTTTTTTTTTTTTTTTTTTTGGCAGGAGTGGGAAATCCTCATGGACACCCAGACTGTCCCACTGGTGATGCAGTCTGGGTAGTGCCGGACTCTTACCGGCTAAAACCACACTCCTGCCCAAGGACCCGGTTTTCTCCGATATTGCGGTCGGAGGCTTATATGTCTTGTTTCCTAATAAGGAGCGTTTAATTTTTTATTTTTCTTATTATCAGGTGGCGACATGTTTTTTCCTTTCTTTGTTCCACTTTGGTCTGCAGAGGTTTGAAGCAATACTATTTCTTAAACTATTCTAGTTATTCCTAATGTTTATTTCTATTTTATTTCTATTTACTTATTTTTCCTATATATACTAAGACTTTTTAATTTTCATATTTTCAGATGGTGGTATGTTTCATTCCTTTCTGTGTTTGTTCCAGTTTGGTCTACAGAGGTTTGAGCCAATACTGTTTCTTAAACTATTCTGAGTTATTCCTAATGTTTATTACTTTCCTAATTTTTATTTCTATTTTATTACTATTTAATTATTTTTCCTATTTGAGGCAGTACTATCTCTTTACTATTGTATGTTATTCCTAACATGTTTCTTATCCTAATGATGTTTCTATTTATTTATTTTTCCTACATATATACTTAGATTTTTTTTTTTTTTTTTTTTTTTTTTTTTTCTTTGTTTTTATTTACTTAACATAGTTCTACTTTAACACTTAGTATAATATACTTTACTATATTTACCGTGTTAATTTACTTAGTCTATTTTTATTTCTATCTATTACTATTATCATTATTTTTAGGCAAAAGTCTATGAATCTATTTTTAATGTCATTGTTTTTCGTAACTGTATATATATTTTCTTTACATATATTAACATCTTTTTTATTTTCTAGGTTTAATCTGTCGTGCTGAAACTCTGGACACTCAACTGTCAGATGCAGGATCGATTTCTTCGCGGCTGGGACACAAACACAAGCAGGTGAATCTTTTTGCTTAGGTCGGTTTCGGTACTGGGAGAAGCCCCCATGCCCTGTGGAGAGTTGTGTGCGCAGGTTTGTGAGGTGAGTGTTCTTGCTTATTATGTAGGCGTTTGTGGCTGAGGGGAAGAACATCTCAGTGGCACCAGGCTGGCTCTCTTCTTGACATCTCTCCCCCCATCTGTCAATCGAGCCACTTCTTATGGTTCGCTTGACAGATGAGACAGGACATTTGTCAAGATCGGGTGTCTTTTTACTTTTCAGTAATTCCATGGCTCTGTGTGCCGCGTACAGCTCCGCTTGAAGGACGGTACAGTTCTCCTCGAGCTTGAATTTCTTAATTTTAGTTTCGTCTGTCCCTTTCCTCCAGGAAAGAGCAGCACCAACTTTTCCTTCTATTCTGCTCCCATCTGTGGAGATTTGTACTGTACCCTCCCTCATGCGCAGCTGCACCTGCGGGTCGCTTCCCAAGCATTGGAGTCCAAGATCCTCCTCCCCAGCTGGATGAGGCCTCGCCAAGAAACCCGCATTCTCCTCGACAGAACGGTCCCTAAGAATTTGCTGAGGCTTCCCTCTCTTCGCCTCGTAGAGGGATGCTGCTTCCTTGACGCTCAGGTCAAGTGGCAACAATCCTGTCAATATTAAGGCCGAATTCAAAGACACCGTCCTGTGCGACTTGCATTTTCTCTGGGCGAAGCCCCTCATAATAGTGTCCGCAACCACCTTAGCAGTACGCTACTGCCGACCTGGCCAGTGCATCCCACTTTTTCCTTGTGGGGCACTCGTTATCGAAGGCGTTGTGTGCTGCGTCCTTTTTGTTCTGGCTGCAATTTCTGCACTTAGGTTGTTCATTGAGGGTGAACCCAGGACACTCTGCTCTTGTATGCGGTTCACCACAGTGGCTGCAGAGGACGGCCGGTTCTATGCAGTATTTTCTGCTGTGCCCGTATCCGAGGCACTTTGTGCACTGGATCAGCGGGCTCTGGTCTCTTACGACCACCCTCTGCAG